>VZRI01008466.1:111142-143803 GCA_013397515.1 Upupa epops | reverse complement strand
TTAGTGCTTTTAGGAAACAGTATACTACAGTGATTGTAATGCAGAGGAAAAATCAATTATTTCTGTGCATTGTAAGTACTTCCTAAAGCTGTGATTATTCCTTAAAAAAAAATAGCTTTGTTTTTGTTTTAAAGATGCCACTCCAAAGGGATTCTGACCAGAACTCTGCATAACCTACTGTGTTTTATTGATAGGCTTTGGTCCGTGTTGAGTTAACTTCTGGGGGTCTCTCCCAGCCTTGCGTTGAGATTCTGCCTCAGAAATGCGAAGGACAATTATGAAACCACATAATGGATGGTTTTTACCACAAGCAATAAATTGGAGCAAAACTCAGCTAAACTCTGGAGCAACTTGTTTGCTGTTCTGAATGCCTAGTAAATAATTCATGTGACTCTAATTGCAGGCATTAAGGTTGATAAACTAGCTTTTTCACCTTGACATGCACGATTTTTTTCCTAAATATACCGAGGTTTGGAAGCTAAAAGGGAACACGACAGTCTAATCTGATCTTGTGTGTATTGCAGGTTAAAGACATGCAGAGGTACTTATTTCAAATGCAAGAATTGATTGGAGTTGTGCGTCTTACGCTTTGAGTTTTAGACTCAAGAGGCTGAAGGGAACGGAATGGGAGCTCTCCTGAGTTGCAACCCAGATCAGTGACCTCTGTGACTGTTAATTCTTGCTGAGATTGGCAGTATTGTATCATATGGGGGGTGGATGCTATGTGGAAAAGGTCAATCAACAAAATGCGGCAAACGGGTTTTAGCGAAGGACAACAGGAGCTCTGTTTCCTGCGAGTCAGCAGTGACCGTGAGGGGCTGCTTTAAACGTTGCATTAGAACACAGATTCAACCATCAGTGTCGTGGTAAGATGACAGCAGATGTTGGTCAGTTGAACTTGACTGTGATGGATATCTGACTACTTCAATGTTTCTATGTTGCTTGGCCGGGTACCTTGTTTTCTTCAAAATATTTTAGATGTTCCTTGTAGTTCTGTGTTGGGATATTTATTTCCCAACCTGCCTGGCTGGTCAGTCACACACAGCTCTCACCTGGGACAGCTTTGCTTCCCTGAAGTGTTTTTTCAAGATAGGGAGTGGGAGCAGTTAATATTACAATTGACTTGCAATCAACGAGACTGGGGAGAGGGATGGAGAACAGGCCCTGTTCCAGGCAGCTGAGGTGACTGGGGTTATTTAAATATCTGGAGAAGAGGAGGCTGAGAGGAGAACCCTGTGACTCTCCACAACTACCTAAAAGGACGTTGTAGTGAGGCTGGTGCTGCTCTCTTCTCCCAAATTACTAATGATAGGATGAGAGGAAATGGCCTCAAGTTGCATCAGGAGAGGGTTAGACTGGACATTAGGACGAAGTTCTTTCCTGAGAGAGTGGCTGGGCACTGGAACAGGCTGCCCAGGGAGGTGGTTGAGTCCCCATCTTAGGAGGTGTTTAAAAAACGAGTAGATAGAGAACTTTGGTCTAGGGGTTGGGGATATGTCAGGATGAGTGCTGGCCTTGATGATCCTGTAGGTGTTTTCCAGCTTTCCAGCCATAATAATTCTATGATTTCATGTTTTTATTTCCATCTGGATTCCTCTGTCAGTGGGCTGTGCTGTGTTGCCAGTGCCAAGTTTCCACTAGGTCAAATGCACTGTGTTTCTACTTGCCTCAGACACCCAGCATGATTATGTGGCTTCAAAAACACCCAGCAAAAAGTAACTCGGGATGCCATTAAGGAACTGTTGCGTGGCTCTCAATTTGTATTTAACAAGTATATTTATTTGAAAGTAAAATCTTAAAGTTCTAGGAATTGTGTGTGTGCTTGGATGCTCTTTCTCTACTTTTCTTTTGCTCAAGGAACCCTTGTAAATGAGGCACTGCTTGCAGATGCATTTCTTAATTAATTGTGAATGCGCAGTGTGGTGACAGATGCAGAGGATGTTGCCTTTATCCTGATCACATTAAAATGAGTTGTGTTGAATATTCTATGATGCTTGGGGAAATTGCTTAATCCTATTACTCTCGGTGAAGATTGAGTACCTCCTAACGTGAAATATGAAACCTCAGAGCTGTACACGGCAATTGCTGCCTCTGAGAACGCAGCATAGAATGTATAGGATTTCTTCTAATGTGAGTCAACAATGATTTCTAGGCTTGTTTATCACATAAATGTTATCTGGTAAATTATTAGACAGTTGCTATGGAAACAAAGGCCTTACTACTAGGAGGATTTGTTGCCATAAGTAGTTAAGACAATGTTCAGACCTGGATCTCTGCTGCAAACTCTCAGCTCCTAAGGATGGAAGTGACACATAAGAAAACACCTGTTTTTACCGATAACCAAACAATTTAGATATATTTATCAGCTGGCCCATGTTTCCTAGCAAATACGTAGATTTATTGAAGGAAGTGCAAAGGTGTGAAAACACTGAAGAGAAACAATCATCTATTTCATAGGATTCCAAAGGATAATATGGATGTTTCTCTACTAGAGCACAGTGTGTAAGATATGAGGAAATGTGAACAAGGCTTCTCTTGCTATTCATAGAATCATTAGGGATTGAAAGGGACTCGTCCAATCCCACTGCCACAGTGGGATCAGCTAGACTAAGTTGCACAGGAACACATCCAGGTGGGTCTGGAACATCTCCAGAGAAGGAAACTCCACAACCCCCCTGGGCAGCCTGTTCCAGTGCTCCAGTACCCTCACTGGGAAGAAGTTCCGTCTATATTGATGTGGAACCTCCTCTGTTCCTGCTGGCACCCACTGCCCCTTGACCTCTCACCAGATGACCTTGAGAATAGCCTGGCTCCATCCTCCTGACACCCACCCATCACATATTTATAGACATGAATGAGGTCACCCTTCAGGCTGAAAAGACCCAGCTCCCTCAGCCTTTCCTCATCAGGGAGCTGTTCTACTTCCTTCACCATCTTTGTTGCTCTATGCTGGACACCCTCCAGCAGCTCTGTCTCCCTCTGGATCTGAGGAGCCCAGAACTGGACACAATACTCCAGATGCAGTCTCACCAGTGCAGAGTAGAGAGGGAGAAGATCCTCTCTCGATCTGCTAACCACTCCCCTTCTGATCCCCCCCAGGCCCTCTTGGCCACAAGAGCACATTGCTGGCTCATAGTCATCCTGCTGTCCACTAGGACCCTCAGGTCCCTTTCTCCTACACTGTTGGCTGTCCAACAGGTAAATCCCCAACCTATACTGGTACCTGTGGTTCTTTTTGCCCAGATGCCAGACTCTACACTGACCCTTGTTGTACCTCATTCCGTTTCTCTCTGCCCAGCTCTCCAGCCTGTCCAGGTCTCGCCGAAGGGCAGCACAGCGTGCTGGGGTGTCAGAGACACCACCCAGCTTTGTGTCATTAGCAAACTTGCTGACAGTGCACCCTAATCCCTCATCCAAGTCATTAATAAATAGATTGAAGAGGACTGGTCCCAGCACTGATCCTTGAGGGACTCCACTAGATGCAGACTTCCAACTAGACTCTTTCCTATTAACCACCACTCTTTGGCTTCTATCCTGCAGCCAGTTCACGATCCAGTTCTGTGTTCTGTGATTCAATGTTTCTTCCATCTCTTTGTAATATTAATTGTTGATTGTTAAACTGAATACAAAGGAAAAAAGGCTTTTGGAATTGGTGTCTTCCTTCTGATGAAGAGGTATGGTGGAAATGAGGAGTCATGTTCATGGCAAAGCTGAGTTATAGCTGCGTTGCTTTTGATTATCTTCCTTGTGGATCGACAGCATGAGAATCTCCGTTTTCTGTGTCTGCCAGGAAAAGAAAGGCAGGATAATTTATCTAAAAAGATCCAATTTCCATGTAGGTTTCAGTGTCCTCACTACTAGTAATCTAAGGGGTTTCATCCTATTTTGCACTCTATCCGCGCCTGAAGGGGACGGTTACCTGAACACCTCACCTGTCACTGGGACATCTAGCCTTTGTATCCGCAGAGAAAACCTTAGAAGATGTGAATGCTAATCAAAGCTCATCAACTCCAGAAAGCAAAAGATAACAGCATTTCTCACAGTCTTGGAATTTTTAAACCAATAGCCGTTGCCTAGAAGGCTGGGTTGTTTTTCTCTTTGATTCAGCAGTGCTGCTCTTCGCATGAATGGGTATTTCTGTAAACATGAAATGGAAATATTTTCCTGTGGCGGCTCTTGTCAGCACAGCTCTCAGCTTGTGGAACAGCAAGCTGGATGAAGAACAGGTAGCAATTAAAGACACGTGGGAGGGAGAATCCTGTGGCAGTGGCACAGCTGAAATGAGAACTTGGGTTCCGACTGAACAGGCTGTGTTCTGGCAACTGACACCAGCTGAAGAGATTTCTCAGTGCCCTGAGCATAAGGGAAAATGTGCAAGGAACGGCACTGGGCAGAGGGTCTGTCATCACCTGTACGGCGTGTCACAAAAAGGACAAAAGGATGACATTCACTGCCTGATGTAGATCTATGGCGTTTTTTTCCCTAGAAGCTATGAACAGCAACAGAACGGAAGATGAATGGGCTGTTGATCTGAAAGCAAGCGGGATAGCTGTTTATTTTAAGTTAAATGCTCATGCCGGTCTAATATACTCCCACAAATTGTGTTCTAGCAATACAGGAAAAGCCAGAGGCACCAGGGGGTTAAAAGACTAATGTATTTTATAGAGCTGAATTTCTGTGGATTTCTATTTCTGAACGCGTGTGTTAAATGTGTGGGGAAGGCAAAATGACTCTGCTTGTGCAAAGAGCAGAAAAAACCCTAGACAACAATATCCATCATTAGGTTAAAATTGCATCAGATGTTTAGCAAAAGAACAAGTTCTTTGTCAGGATATAGAGAACTAAGGAAATTTGGTGTCATCATCCAGGGAACAGGACAGCCCTCAGCAGAATACGGAATCCAGCTGAAAAAGCTCAGCTTTGCCATGTGGCTGATGCCCTAAGATAGACCTCCTTGTCCAAAAGGGAGAAAGAGAAGGATCGCACAGGCCTATGGCTGTGGAAACTACTGAGCAAACAGAAGGGACAAAGGGATGGTTGTATTAATGTTTTGTGGAAAAAAAGACTAAAAGAAAAAATCCTTTCCACCTCCTAAAAAGGAAGTAATGGTTGGAATTGTGCTTGATGCCAAACATAAGCCTATCTAAAATTATTAATGTATATATGTTCAGAGAGATACATTTTGCAAAGAGCATAGCAGTGGGGTTCTGGCAGCTCTTTTTCATAAACTGAGCTAATCTTTGTATGTGTTCAGTGTCTTCTGCTATTGCTTGGATCATGTTCAATGCTGGAGGTGTAAGGCATTTTGACCTCGCTGAGGGCCTTAAGTTAATGTAGGTGACATTTTTTTATTGAGGGAAACCAATTCCAGACATTCCAGACCCTCCTGGCTGTGTTCCTGTGTGACTTGGTCTAGGTGATCCTGCTGTGGCAGGGGGATTGAACTGGATGATCATTCAAGGTCCCATCCAATCCCTGATGGTTCTATGATAGACAAGTTCCCAATGACAACTAGACTTTTTGGCAAGGGTGAAAATGGTGGCTCCAGATAAATCAACATGTGAACTTTGAATTATAAACTGCAGAAGAATTTGATCCAACCCTGTGTTAGGTGCATCTTCTCTAATCCACCTGTCCTGGTAGACACTGAAAAACTTCCAGAGATTCCATATTTTGAATGATGTGGAGGGAATTTGGGCCATGTTTACAGGCTTTGAGATGTTGCAGTGGTAGCTCAAAGAATCAAATTCATTACCTCTAGCATGCTGAGACTGAGGTCTTTTTCATCTGATAGAAATACCAGAGAGAGGAGCTGCTGAAACTCAGCTCTAATATTTCTCTTGAGGTTAAGGCACGTATTTGCTGCCTTCACTTAGGCCTAATGAAAAACTTGGATGACACAGCCACCACAGGCATCCCACAGAGATGACAGGCTCATCCTTTTTATTTCAATGTGAAATCAGTAATGGGTGAGAGAGAGTGATGGGGGACCAGACCATGGAGGCTGGGGTTAAATGCACTCTTCAGTCTGAGAAAATCACCTATGCTTATTACCTGCTGTTAGGAAATTGTCTTTTCCACCCCTTACATTTCCCTGGAGACTGATATCTCATCACTCCTATTGGAGCTGGACATCAGATTGATGAGAATCCAAGCAGGAAATTTCAAAGGAACTTGGCCTTAGTACCTAGAGTAAAGCTTGTAGTTTGAGTTGGGGAGACCTGGGGTTTAAGCCTCTGTTCCTGAAGTTGTTTGTATATTAGTCACTGGATAAGCAATACAAAGACTCTTTGCTCATGTCTGTGACTAATAGAGTCTCTATTTCTGTGGGTTTTGTTGAACTCAGTGTGCTCCTGTTATCATAGAATCATTAGGGATCGGAAGGGATCTTGAAAGATCATGCAGTCCAATGTTCCTGCCACAGCAGGATCACCTAGACCAAGTCACACAGGAACACATCCAGGCGGGTCTTGAATGTCTCCAGAGAAGGAGACTCCACAACCCCCCTGGACAGCCTGTTCCAATGCTCCGTTACCCTCCCTGGGAAGAATTTCCTGCTGATATTTCTAAGGAACCTCCTCTGTTTCAGCTGGCACCCATTGCCCCTTGTCCTATCACCAGATGACCTTGAGAAGAGCCTAGCTCCATCCTCCTGACACCCACCCCTCACAGATTTGTAGACATGAATGAGGTCACCCCTCAGCCTCCTCCAAGCTCAAGAGACCCAGCTCCCCAGGCTTTCCTCATCAGGGAGCTGTTCTATTTCCTTCATCATCTTTGTTGCTCTATGCTGGACACCCTCCAGCAGCTCTGTGTCCTTCTGGAATTGACGGGCCTGGAACTGGACACAAGATTACAGTGTGGTCTAACCAGCACAGCATAGAGAGGGAACAGAACCTCTCAATCTTCTAACCACCCCTTTTCTAATCCACCCCAGGATGTCTTTGGCCTTTCTAGCCACAAGGGCCCATTTCTGGCTCATGCACTTCTTGGTTTTTCCTTTTCTCCAATATGTGCTTAATCTTTTGTCTAATTTCAATCATAGTTCAGGGATACAGAAATCTCAAAGATACCCTGTTTACAGATGCTTTAAAAGAATAAGCAGCCAGAAAGAGGAGATCCTATTACTGCCTTAACTGAAAGAAGATTCTCATGAGAATTCAGTCTCTATTAGCCATCAGAAAATCTACAGAATGGAAAAACCCATGGGAGACACAAATCAGTAAGAACTGAGTCTCCCTTAGTTTTACTGCTCAGGAAATTGCTCCTCAACTTCAGCAGGTTCTGAGCTGACTTGAGTTTTACATGACACTAACTGCTCCTTTGGCTGGCAGTAGGGGGTTAATCCCATGAAAATCCCAAAGGGTCAGTGGGAAAGAAAGTGCATTTCATGTGTCAGCATCAGTGAGCACCTTATTCCTTTTATTCTCAGCTCTTGCGCATTGATCGGATTTGTAAATGCGATGTTCTGCCGATACATGAAACATATGTTTTAAGAAATTGAGAGGCTGAGCCTGTTTTTCAGCCTTCTTTTATTAAAATCTGATTTTTCCCAAATTATTATGCCTGTGAGCATAGATTTCCACACTTAACCACTCAAGGATAGTGTTAAAATAGTTTAGATGCCTGTACGTCAGACTAAGGGGCTTCATCAACCGGGTTTCAGTCGGCTCAGTTTTGTATATTAAATTTTAGGGAGAAATTAGATCTTGGCAAGAGTGAAGGTCTGGGCCTTTGTGCAAACTGCAATTAAAGGTCAATACCACTCAAACATAACAAACAGAAAGCTTAGAAAATAAATTGCCTGTGTTAGATGTGGTTTAACTAGACCTAGACCATATGGTCTCTGAACACAAAACAGAAGAGGGATAGGTTTGAGTAAAAATTGCAAGTGCTCTAGGAATCCTAGAGTCCTCATGGCTGGAAAGGTCCTCCAGCGTCACCACTTCCAGACTTCATCCCACCATCTCCCCAGCGCCTAGGCCATGGCTTCAAGTGCTCTAGCTACTCAGTTTTTAAACACCTCCACTTATGGGGACTCTACCACCTCCTTGGGCACCCTGTTCCAGTGCCCAACCACTCTCTCAGGAAAGAACTTCTTCTGAATGTCCAATCTAAACTTCCCCTGACACAGCTTAAGGCCATTCCCCTCATCCTACCATTAGTAATTTGGGAGAAGAGAACAGCAGCAGCCTTGCTACAACCTCCTGTTAGGTAGCTGTAGAGAGCAATGAGGTTTCCCCTCAGCCTTTTCTTTTCTAGACCAAACAACCACAGTTCCCTCAGCTGCTCCTCACAAGGCCTGTTCTCCAGCCCTCTCCCCAGCTTCGTTGCCCTATCTTTGTGGTCTGGGAGCCAGACCTGGAGTGACTATGAGGTAAGCGTTGTCATTGCTTTGCTCAGTTGTACCGTACTCCTCCTCAAATGCATCCTCTGATGTATGTAACTGCAACTACGTGCCCTGGCACAGGGATGTGCCAGTACACGGGTACTTGAGCAGCTCTCATAGTCTATTTTGTGGCAACAGTATGAGGCATTCTCCTTGTCTGGACCTTTGTCAGTACAGTGTATGAAGACAGAAGAGGAATATGTGACCTGCATAACTTGTCTGTCTTAACTGAAGAGTGGGACTATGATCCTCTGGCTGTGATAATTATTTGTGGGGTTACTTTCTGGATTGATTATTGTGCTTCTGAGGCAGTTCTGTCCATTAATGTCATAGTGTGAATTCGGTGGGTCTTAGCCTGAGGGATTGGGGAGATACTGTGGCAACTTAGGATAAGCAGCTTGGAATTCCAAGCTGAATAAGAACCTCTGAACTTGAAATAAAGCAGTAGACTGTGAGGTTACTGTTGAAGTTCCCTTTGCCTTTGGTACAGTTAGCCTGTTCTTGTAGACAGCACATGGGGATAAGCTGAATGTAAAATGCTTAACCACCACCTCAGCAACGCAGAGAGCTGAGGAAACCAGAGTCATACTAAGGAATCAGAAAAGCAGTACTTGGAGAAACTTTAGTGGAAGGAAATGGTATTTGCCTTCTGTTGGAAAGAAGTGTGGGCACTCAGTACGATGGGCTGAGCTCTTTATCTTTTCTGAAGTGAAGTAGTGCTGGTTTGTGACACTAAAATGGAAAGGAAGGCTTGTTTTGGGGAGAACTGCCTTTTTAACCATCTCCACTGACATACAACATGTGCCTGTACCAAAAGATCATGTGTGACCTTGATGATATTATGATTCTTGACATGTATGTTCATAGAATGGTAAAGGTTGGAAGTGACCTCTGGAGATCATACTGTGAGGTTCTCTGAGAGAACTTGGCCAGGTGGGTTTTCAGTGTCTCCAGAGATGGAGACTCCCCACCCTGTCTGGGCAGCCTGTTCCAGTGCTCTGTAACCCTGCCTGTGAAGTTGATTAAGCCCTGCTAGCCACAGCTCTCCTACGCTGCGTGTAGAAGCAGGTTTTGGTTGATAGGTTACATGAGAGCCTGGAATGGGTTGCCCAGGGAGGTTGCTGGGGTTCCATTCCTGGAAGTGTTTAAGGCTGAGATGGATGAGGCTCTGGCCAGCCTGCTATAGGGTGGCGTTGGAACTGGATGATCCAACTCCCTGTGGCAGGGGGGTTGGAACTGGTTGATCATGTGGTCCCTTACAACCCTGACCGATTCTATAACTTCTTCCTAGGGAGGGTGATGGGGCACTGGAGAGGGCTGCCCAGGGGGTTTGTGGATTCTCCTTTTCTGGAGACATTTGAAACCCACCTGGACTTGGTCTGGGTGATCCTGCTGTGGCAGGGGGATTGGACTGGATGATGTTTCAAGGTCCTTTCCAATGCTGAAGAAATCTCTACCAGTAGACAGAGCAGACTATTAGACCTTCAAGAAGGAAGTGGAGCTTTAACATGAGCAGCTTTTCTTTGCTTTCTGTTTTGTTTTGTTCTGTTGAGTTGGGTAGGGTTTTTTTTTTGTTTACCTGGCAGGGTTTTCAAGAGAAAACAATTTTCAGCAAAAAATTACTTAGCTGGCAAACCGTGATGTGGCATGTGCATTTCCATGTTGCTTGATTTAAGCTGCTCTTTTTTGTTCACCTCAGCATATGCTCTGTTACTGATGCTGCGGGGGTTGTGTAAGGTAGCAGAGATCTCAGAGGTACCAGCAGAGCAGTTCCGCTCTCAGCCTGTTTGCCTGTTTAGCAATTATATTAGACCTGGCTTTTCCAGCCTGCAGCTGGAAGACTTTAGTTTATCTACAATGGGAAAGCACAGGCAGGGACAGTGAGAAAGTCTCTGTCCCACAAACCTGTTCTCCAGTGATTGCCTGTGGGAGCATGGGAGTAATTTCTGTCGCCGTTCATTTCTCTGCTGAAGCAAACCTGTTCGCTAGCGTTTCGTGTCCCCTTCGAATTAATCAGCAGTGGGCACTTCGTTTCAGATTGTCCTGTGAAGAGCTTTTAAGCTGGAAATTCAAGGGTGATTTCTGTACAGCCAGTGTCAGCTTTTTTCCTGCATGCAGACATACTGCAAGTGGGTTATCGTTTATCACCACCGCTGTGCTGGGGTTTGCTGGGCTCTAGACATACCCTTTTGGTTAGACGTAGAACTTCCAGTCTCATTACACTCAAGATGAGCAATTCAGGCACTTAACATAGCTCCTCCTGACAGAAGTAGGTCATGAAGGGATCTTCTGGGCAGCTCAGTCACTCCAGAGGGGGTAGAGACTCCCAATCCTCTTCCCTTACAACAAGGAGAAGGAGAACAAGCTGGAGGTGGGAAGGCATCTTGGGCAGCTGTGCCCAGGAGAGGGCTCAAGTCTTCAGCCTCAGATGTGTAGATGTTCAGCACTTACTCAATTCTCTTAGCATGTTTTTAAGCCCTTTGTATTTTCTTCAACCAATTAAGAATAGGGTTTGAATGCTTCGTTTGTGCCTCATGATGCCTTAGGTTTCAGAGAGAACTTGATTTATCAGTAGATAATGTACACGCATGCTTAATGATAATGTTAGGGGCTAATATGTCCTTATGTTCTTTGATTAACTGGCTGTTTTATAGCTGTCTCTCAATTAACTTGAGCATGAAAGATAAAGATGAGTAAAGCATTGTGCTATTCATTCACTGCTGATGGGGAGCCATTGCACTGTTGTTTCTGCCTGCTTTTTTATTTGCATGTTTGAGATTAATCCTATTCTTGGAAGAACAGCTTTAGGCAGCAGTTTGCACAAGCTATAATGGCTTCTCTTCCCCTACAGTGACGGTAATCTGATCTTACAAAACCTCTTTGAATTTTAAAGTCCATCATGTGAAACATACAGCATGACATGAAAAATAAACAGGGTGGCTGCAGCCGGAAAATCCTGGCTTCCACAGATGTTGTAGGTGAATATACAATTTTATATATCTCTAGATGTATTTTTAGAGAATTGGAGATCACATTGTAGAAGTGTTTTTAAAAGACTGATGTATTTTCAACTTCAAAAGAACCTCTCCTAAATATATGTTGACTATTATGTAGTTCTGTCTGCAGGGGCTTCTCTTTGCCTTTTTGATTGTCAGATTGCTCACGCACAGGCGCGTGTGTAGCAGTGTACATGGTGTTTGGCTCAGCCACTGGTGTTGCAAGAGTGTTAATGTATTACTGTTGGTTCTGCGATTAAGCCGGCTCGTATTGGGGTTTGGTGCAAGCTAAGCTAGTATTGATGATATCCTGAACACAGAATCACTTGGTGAAATATCTCTGTATAAAAGATTACACCCCAGGCTTTGACATAAACAATCAGGGGTTGCTTCGTGGAAACCACTCGATACGTTTTCTGTCTTTGTCATTGATGTTTCACACAAGCCTTGCCTTGAGTGGTGATTTATGAGAAGGGCCAGAGGGATGATCAAAAATGATCCTCAGCTCAGATGAAGTCGATGCTTGGGGAAAACAACTGGCCAGGAATTGATGACTGTACATCTTTCATTAGGAATGAGGAGAAGAATTACTGGTGATGACCATGGATTTAAGGAGAAATGACTAAACCAAACAGAGCTCTAGCTAGATACAGAGTGGTCAGAAGATGGAAGGGTAGGAAGGAAGGAACAACAAGTAAATGAGTCATTTGCACGTTGCCCTTTCTGGCAAATATATTGCCACCTTAATTTCCTCTACTGCGTGTAACAAGCCTATGGAGAAAGACTTTAGCCTATGGGAAATACTAGATCCTAAAAACAACAGAATTTAATTGCTGTAGTCCTCTCAGCTAACTTTAGCTGAAGGATCCAGTAAAGACGCTCAGGTGAATCCTTCTAAAGTTGAAAAAGCCCTGTGTGTAGCAATAAATCCAGTAGCAGTTTTAATCAGCATTCAGAAGGAGGTGTAGCAGGAACAGCTTGAGGCCAGCTGCTGATGCCAGCATGGGCCAAAACAGAGAACCTGCTTGAAACCCCTAATCCTGCAGAACAACCTGCATCCTCTCAGGCTGTAATCCTGCAGAACTACCTGCATCCTCTCAGGCTATAATCATGCAGAACTACCTGCATCCTCTCTGATCCTAATCATGCAGAACTACCTGCATCCTCTCTGACCCTAATCCTGCAGAACTACCTGCATCTTCTCAGGCTGTAGTCCTGCATAACTACTTGTATCCTCTCAGGCTGTAATTCTGATGCACCTCAGGAGGCTTGTTGGCCCTCTTGGCCACAAGAGCACATTGCTGGCTCATAGTCATCCTGCTGTCCACTGGGGTCCTCCAGGTCCTTTTTTTCTACACTGCTGTCCAACAGGTCAGTCCCCAACCTATCCTGGTACCTGGTTGTTCATTGTTATAATTTTATAGTGTATATTTAATTCTTTTATTAGGCTGTTATATACTTATACTATACTATATATACTATAAACAAAGCGTTTATATTACCAATAGTAAAAAAGGTCTTGCAGAAATTGATTTTATTTTTCCTAAAATAATATTAAGGCTTTTAAAAAATTATAAAACACATCACTTTTGGTCACTCCGGTTATTAGCATCGCAAAAAACCTTGCTATGGCCCTCTATTGTCTTCAGACTCTCTTCTCTGCTGCAAAGCAAGAAAAGGAATGGAGAAGCTGGTTGTATTTTAATAAAGTTATTTGTTGAAGGAGTTCTTAAGGGGTTAGTGGTTAAAGAAAAGAAAAGCACAATTTGTGAGATGATTATTTCTTTTCTTTTAATAAAAGGGGGAGATTAAAATTAAGGCAATCATGTTTAGGAAGGGATGGTATTACCCTTGATTATGCAACAGCATGCAGGGTCTGTTCAAGTGGAAAAGATAACAGATTATTCAGTGTGGGACAAATACATTTAGAGCAACATGATTACAGCTTTATTGAATAATAGGATGGAGTATGAATGATTTAATTTCTAAATTGTTTCTTTAAACAAGATCTCAGTCTAAAGGAGCAGTACTGCTTCAAAAGTGCTGGAGATGAGGTTTGTGATGATCAGGATGTATAATAGAATTTTAATTCTCAGAGTCAAAAATGGAAAGGATATAATTTTTTTTCTCTTCATTTTTATTCTCCTTCTCTGGAGAAGTTCCAGACCTGCCTGGATGTGTTCCTGTGCAGCTTGGTCTAGGTGACACTGCTGTGGCAGGGGGATTGGACTGGATGATCTTTCGAGGTCCTTTCCGATCCCTATGATTCCTCTCTATAACTTGACTTACAATGACTTGCTTTCTCTAAATCCTATCTCCTGTGTTGGACAAGTGCATAAACATGATCTAAGGGGTTGAAGATGAACTGAAAGGGTTTGTTTGAATGCTTTGGCCTATTACAGCACTCATGTGTTATGCTGGTATTTTTAGATGTTACTATTTCTGCAGAAAGAATGACAGAGCAAGATATGTACTGCTGCCTCAGCTTCTCAGCTTCACAGCCCAGAATATTAATGGGACTGAGCACTGAAAGCAATGAGCTAAAGTTACTGTAGGAAATCACTTGCAAATTCTTTTACAAATCAAATAAGCGCAAAATAAACAGAAGATAATTTTCCACTTTAAAGTGCATATAAATTCCTCAGTGAATGAAATAATGGCAAAATAATTAAAAAAGATAGTTTAAAGGAGTGTAATTTATTAATTTGGATCAGAATGCAACTATTGTTTGTATATTTAGTCCTCCAGCCAGAAACAGTGGTACTCCCCTGGTTCAGATGTATGTGACTGACATTACATTACAGGATTTTTCAGTTGATTTCAATGAATAAGTTATCTGCTGTAGGGAGAAACCAACTTAGGTAGATTTCTGCACTTAAAACCCTAGTCTGTGTAATTGCAATGAAAGCTGCTGAACACTGCTGCCTGGGTTCCAGACCCTTTGCAGTTTTGATTGTCACTGGAGCAATAGCTGAGAAATGACTTGATAGTTGTATGTTAGTATCCATGTTAATTCATTGTGGACTTATACTGTTTTATTAAAGATTGATCCTTTGTAGTTTAAACAGCTGAAATTGTGCCTCTGCATTAGGAACAAGCCCTATCCTGTAGTTTTAATGGGGGACCATAGATTTCCAACTGCGGGTTCCTTCAGGCCTTTGTCTTCCTCAGTATAGATGTGCTTCCAGACATGTGCGTAATGCCTAACATTATTCTGGAATAATGCCTTTTCTCTGCTAGAAATGCTTCTAAAAGACTTCTATAGCTGTACCACAGTCTCTTCGGCTGGAGACCACCATGGCCAGGACACATGAAGCAGTTTTGTCCAAAAAATGAGTAGGGCTTCTCTTTCCTTACTCCTGTTTCACCAGTTCCATGATAAGCATTTCTTTTTCTGAAGTAAAGGAATTTTGTCTACTAAACATTTCCCCGCATTCTATCAGAACAGACTCAGGAGGTGTGCATAAAATGAAGAGCAGGATGAAGACAATATGATTACTATCACGTGAGAGGTGTCTGTAGAGTTGATAAAATCGAGATGATTCACAGTGTTATTTTACTTTTGAGCTAGTGCTGTCTAGGGATGAAGTCCTGCCTCTGAATTGGATTAAAGACTGTTCCACTGATGCTGGAAAATCATTACCATAATACAGTATAAACATTACTTTATATAAAGATAAAAATAATAAAAATAAATATTTTAGTATAGATAAAAAATGTAGATGATGATTTTGCTATGTCATCTATTCAATGATTTGGAATAAAACATTCAAAGCACAAGTGTATATAGGGCTTATTTATCTGAAAAAGAAATCCAAGTAAGGAATAAGGCTTCTAGGGTTCATTATTTGATCAATACAATTTCAGCTTAAGATGGTTCTTCATGTAAAGCAGAACATGTAATCACGATTACTGGAGAGGAAAAAGCATTGTTGTCAGTTGACTTCAAGAAAATCCAAATCAGACAATAAGAAGCCCTTTTTTATGGTTCTTTGTGCTATCAGAAGCACTGCGGCACAAAATAGAAGCACTAAAAAAGTAGTAATAGATCTTCCTTATGTGGGTTATATTTCTAGGGGTGTACATAAACTACCTCAAATCACTGATGGTTGAGTTTGGGGTGTTATTGTAAAAACTATAAGGTGTTTCTTAGCTTATTTATTCACTCACTGAAATGCTGGTCATGCAATGGATAAAGGAAAAGTGCTAAAGTATAAACTAAAACACCAGTCTGTCTTTCGTAGATAGGACCGAGTTTCTGCAAGAGTTTTCTATTATAGTTTTCTGCATTATGTGTCAAATACTCATTGTCCTCCTCCTCTGCAGTGTCTCATACTGTAACTATGAAAGACTGAGGGGGAAGGCAGCCTCTGTAATTCGAACTACATTTTATTTGCAAATTATTGTGACTAGCCAGCTAGTAACAGGCGGAAGACTTTACAGCTCCCTTCTAATTGGTGAGGTTAGTAGTGCCACAGGAAAGAAAACCTCTCCCTTGTATATTTTACAATTACTTACATAAGAAAGAATATTATTTACCGTTGGAAAATTACTCTTGGATCCTACAACAAAGACAAAAGCCAGTTCTTAAAATATTTAGCATCCATTTCTAGGTCTCAATCAGCTAAACTTATTGTAAGCCAAAATAATTGAATAGGCTGATGCAAGTTTCTCAAATGGCTGTAAAAACCACATCAAAATAAAACCTAGAATTGGCTGCTGCAAGATGCAGGATCTGTTTCAGGTCATCATATGCACAGAGCATCCTTTAATCCTTTTCACAGAATCATTGAATGGCTCAAGTTGGAAGGGACCTCAACCTCAGAGATCATCTAGCTCTAATGCCTCTGTCATAGGCAAGAACACCTCTCACCAGACTGGGTTGCTCTGAGCTCCACCCAACCTGTCCTTGCACACTTCCAGGTGTGAAGCAGCCACAATTTCTCTGAGCAAACCATTTCAGTTCCTCAGCCCCTTAGAATGAAGAATTTCTTCCTAAAATCCAATCTAAACCCTCCTTCTTTTAGTTTGAAGCCATTTGCCCTTGTCCTATCAGTAGAGTCCCTCATGAAACCTCCTCTAGCTTTCCTGTAGGTCTCCTTCAGTTACTGGAAGGCTCCTATAAGATCCTGCTGGAACCTTCTCTTCTCTGGGCTGAACAGTCCCAATTTTCTCATTGTGTCCTCATAGGAGAGGTGCTCCAGCTCTCTGATCATCCGTCTAGCCTCCTGTGAACTCACTCCGATGGTTCAGTGTCTGTTTTGTATTGAGAACTGGGTGCAGTATCCAAGTGAGTTCTCACAAGAGCAGATGGGGACAATCATCTCCCTTGCCCTGCTGGTGACAATTGTTTGGGTAGAGGCCAGTTGGCCTTCTGGGCTGCACTCATGCATTGCTGGCTCATGGTGAGCTTCTTGTCTATCAACAACCACAAGACCTTCTCTTCACAACTGCTCTCGATCCATTCACCACCCAGCCTGTATTTATGCTTAGGAATGTCCCAACCCAGTCACAGGACCCTGCACTTGGACTTGTTGAACCTCATGCAGTCTGCACAGGCCCAGTTCTCCAGCCTGTCGAGATCCCTCTGGATGGCCTTTCTTCCCTCCAGTGTGATGCTCCAGCCACACAACTTGGTATCATTGCCAAACTGGCTGAGGGGGCACTCAGTGCCACTGTCCATGTCACTGATAAAGGCATTGAATATCGCTGGACCGAAACCAGACCCCTGAGGAACAGCACTGGTAACTGATCTCCACTTGGACACCAAGTCACTAATCACACAGAATAAACTGGACAGTTTAATTTGAGAAGGGTTGGTTTTAATCCTCATTGTTCAGTCAGAGGTCTTGTGCCTGACTCTGAATTTGCCTCAGAGCAAAGCAGCCTGCTGACAGAAATTAGGACAACTAGCTGTCCCTAGAAAAGTTAGCAAGATCCATCTATTTGAAGGAAGAACAAAACGAGCACTACTGCTAATGTAGGTGATCTTTATGCACGATTTTTGCTTGGGTTCTTTTATTCACTTATTTGCATCCCCCTTTACTTGGGAAAATATTCCAGGTGTAAGGGAAATCAACCCTGGGCCCACGGATTTTAATGAGAACTGAACAAGTGCATTTTCTTAGTTAATTTTTCTGAATTGCTGCCTGCCCCACTCAAACTGGCTGCAGGTGCCTGTGAAAGGTGATTCATGAAACCACAAATGCAGCTGGTACTTTCTCCTTTCCCACCTGGAACCTCTCAGCTCTAACTGAGACTGTAGGTGGTTTATTCATGTTAATCATTTTCATAGAATCATCAGGGATCGGAAGGGACCTCAAAGTAAGATCATCCAGCCCTCTGATCATCCTTGTGGCCCTCCTCTGGCTTGATCCAGCATGTCCACATCCTTCTTGTATAAGGGCCCCAGAACTGGATGCAGTACTTCAGGTGGGGTCTCACCAGAGCGGAGTAGAGGGGGAGAATCACCTCCCTCGACCTGCTGGCTGCACTTCTCCCGATGCAGCCCAGGATCCGGTTTGCCTTTTGTAAAGACAGTCTCTCTCTTGCTAAGTAAAATCTAGCTGAGCATCTTGCTGCCTGTATTCCGTGCTCTTGTGGTCTTAGGGTGTGCAGTGCTTTATCTATACGTTGTTGTTTATACTGACTCTGTTAGTTTAAACTCTGCATCTGCATCTGTTCCTTGAGAGAGTATTAATTTCTAAACCACAAAAAATTCTCATATTCACTGCTGTTTTGCAAAAGGGAATTGGATGTGTGCATTCTGTAGGGGCTGCTGATTAATTCCTAAGGCAAATGGACCCCTTAGCTTTGCCATCTCACTCACATTTACCTGTTTTGTGCAAGAAAAGACATTGGGCTATGATCTTGACAACTGTAATTAAGAAAATGTATTTAATATTGATAATTACACAACCTTAAAATATTGCTGGGTGGCTAATTGGTCAGAATATGCAGAGGAACATGGTTTGGTATACGTACCCGAGCAAATAAATTACCTAGGCATTTGTAATTTCCTCTCAAGTGCTTTTCTGGAGGTAGATGGGTGAATACTCGGAGTAATGGAAATCATATTCTTTTCTGCAAAGTATTAATAAAAATTAGGTTGTTGATTCTTTAAATAACCACAGCAGAAGCAGCAAATAAAACCAATTAATCTTTATGAGCAGATAGATTCATCATAGTTATCTGTTCATACTGCAGTCACACCAACCTCTGGTGATAAATTTAGGAGAGAGCCACTCAGCCATGAGTGCCAGTTTAGCTGATCTGCTTTGGCAGATGTTGCCGCCTTCACCACTTCAAAGTTACTGAAAGAAAAGAGGAGTGGGGAAAGGTTTGCATCCTGATTGATTGAGCTTGAGGAAACACCTTAGATGTTACAAGACTCTCTCGCTTGTGAGGCAGAGGAACAGATGCAGCAATGCAGCAACTGGGTGTTGGGCAGATTTGGACTGTATAAATAGGTTGGATGTTAGGAAGCCCTTCCTCACCAACAGGGAACAGACTGCTCAGGGAGGTGGTGGAGTCCCCATCCCTGGAGGTGTTTAAGGACAGAAGGGATGTGGCACTTAGTGCCCTGATCTGGCTGAAGTGATGATGTTAGGTCATAGGCTGGTTTTTTAGAGGTCTTTTCCAGCCTCAATAATTCTGTGATTCTGTAATAACAAAGGGATTCACTAATGTGTGGCTTAGTGTGTGCTCTGACTTTGACCTGGTTTAGGCAAGACCTTGAGAGAGCTGAATTTTGAGCAGCTGAGCTTTGCCCCATGGTGTTTTTTGTCAGCTATTCCTGAGCACACAGTCATCTCAAAGATGTTTGGGTTTTCCCGTTGAGCTTCCTGTTCAAATCAGACTTGACTGATGAACACTTGTCTGAGTGACGCTAAACTGTTTCAGCTATTAGCATGGCTTAAAGTTGGCCAAAACAATACTTGACTGTAAGCCAAGGTCATTAAAAAGGTTTTTTTAAACACATACTGGAAGTGGGGCAAAGATATTGGAAAGCAATAAAGAAAACTTCCATATGAACACCTATTTATACTATTTTTAAACAATACCTTTTGAAATTGAGCCCAGAAGCAACTGTGGATGGTGCCAAGTGCTATAGGTATAGGAATGCCTTCTCTACGTGAGAGAATATGTCGCTTATTTTTTGCATTGCATCTTGTAGCCCTACATACAGTTGTGGAACAAAACAGAGCGGGCTCGGAGCATTTGTTTCAGGTGAAGCTAAATGACAAAATGCTTTCTTGGGAAGGCAACTGGTGTGTTCCAGCTGCAAAGGGACACTCAGTCCACAGGAGCAAAACAAGAATTTGTCAAAAATGAGATATATTTAAGTGCACAGTGTAGACAGTGGTGCCTAGCAGAGCTGCTTTGCTCTACAGATCTATTCTGAGCAGCTGTGCTACTTGGTAAGATGCAGTGTTGGGGCACCCATGGCAGAAAAGACCATATATATGCCATTTAAGTCTCTTATCCTGAGGTGGCCACATCCAAACCACTACTGGGTCTAGTCTCAGGAGCATGCTAAGCTGCCAGTCATGTCCTGTGACAGTAGCACACATGATATATCCCAACTAGAAATTATGGGAAGAGCAGCAAAAGGGAGGTGCCTACTGCAAAAGCCACAGCGCTCTCCCTGAGGAGACAGGGTTAGAAGGCATCTTCTGTACCTTGACTTTCCTCTATATAAATGCTTCCAGGTCTGCAAACTGTGAGCATTTTCTTGCTTGCCACAGAAAGGATTGCAGAGCTGGAAGGGCAAAAGGTAAACTTCTCATTGTAATACTTCTTCACAGGCTGAATCAATACACGTGTGATTAGTGTGGCATACAGGAACGGGAACAGCTTCTACAAGGAGTTTTTCTATTAAGGAAAAATGAGTGGATGCAAAAAAATACTCCACTTCTGTCAGATAAGTTTTCTTCACCGTGATGATGTTTTTTACCTTCCTTTTTATTTTGTGAGAGATAAAAATACTGTGTTTTGAAACCTTTTGCTAGTAGAACCTTGAGTGTAAACAGTAAATGAAGACAGAAATGTGAGCAGAATGCAGTGAATAGCAAGAGAAAGAACAAGAACAGAGCACGAGGAGCAAAATGAAATTAACAAAATACGTGGCAACTTCTCCCCTGACATCAATGAGAACACAAAGACACAAACATAAGCCACAAACAAGCTGACAGCCATGCCGAGTCCTGTATAGTGAACAGTAATGCCTACATCATAAGCAATATTGCATCTCTGCAGTGAGAACTGAACAATAAATAATGCCAAGAGGACTCTGTTTCTGCTCTCTAAACTTTTTTTCACCACTTGTATTTTCAAGTTCCTTCTTACAAGATTTGATGGTGGAATTGGGGCCTCTCTCACATTACGCTCTGTGCAAGCACTGTGTTGCTGTTTCCAACGTTGCCACATTCAGCTTCAGAAAGGGCAGCTAAGGTTAATGGACTAATCTGAAATCTCTCTGTCTTGGGTATATGTACACCAGTAGCATGGAAACTCTGTATGGATGATGAATGAAGAAAACACAGGAATTGACTTACTTGGAATTAACAACCATATAATGTGTTAGTAAGATCCTAGTAAATGCAGCAGTAATTTAAATAGAGATTATTAGCTACTTTTTACTCTGCTGTTTTCTCCCAGTTGTCATGTTTGCAGTCCGTGATTTTATAGGCATTAAAGCACCCAGCTTTGCAAAACTGTGGATATAGGAAGATACTGCTACCGTGATATTAGTTTTCCATTTAATATTGCATCTTCCGGAGCATGGAAGGAACCTCTTTCATGTGGCCTTCTTTCTGCAATTCCATTTCGGATGTAGCCTGGCACAGGAATCATCCTCCCGTATTAGACCCTTGATCTAATCATTCTCTTCAGTGGGAGAAGCATTCTCTTCATGTGGGAGAAAAAGTTAAGCAAAGTTCTTGGCTATTTATCACTTTTGAGTTAGAAGCTGAGTTTTTGTTGCATGGTTTTAAGATCAATGTAGCACAATAAGATCATTATAGATCAGTAAGTCTTTTGTCTGCATGGATTGCCATCTCCCACCTCCACTGAATGGCAGACTTTAAGACTTGAACACTGTCCCACTAGCACTGGCATGCCATGTCCAGGCTCCTCTCTAGAAGCCAAGTTTTATCCTCGTTCCCCTCTTCAACTCTAGTTTAAAGCTGCAAATTCTTGGTCCCAGGATTCTTTTCCTGCTTTGAGTTTAGTGTCGTCCATCTGCCATCAGCAAGCCTGGTGTCTTGAAAATCAACCTGTGGTCAAAGAAGCCAAAGTCCTGACACTAACTCCAGGCTGAGAGCCTGGAGCTGATCTGACGGCTCTTCCTGATAATCCTCTTATCCATCCCTTCAGCTCTTGCGATAGAACTGTGCTCCTGATTGTTTAACCAGCTGTTCCAAAGCCCTGAAGACACTCTTCATTTCCCTTGGACTTCTTGTCAATACTTGATCACTGCCTACCTTGAAAAGTCATTAATAGATAGTACTCAAATTATTAATAGGCAGTACTCTGAGGGCTGAAAAAAGGTAGGGAGCCTTCTCTTGATATATTCAACCCTGACCACAGGAAGGCAGCAGACTTCCCTACGAAGTAGGTCTGGTCTGCATCTAGGGCCTTCTGCTCCCTTCAGGAGGGAATAACAGAGGACAAGAACCTGTCTTTTTCTTTACTGGAGTTGTTTTCATGTGAGCTGACACATGACTTAACCTTGCTGATAGACCTTGTGTCTGCCCTGGATCTGCATCTGGGTACTGCATTCGTCATGGTGCAGGCAGAACTTAGAGAGGCTGTGACCTCCTACCTGATGAACATCATTCTTCCCTGGACAGAGTGCCTAGAGTTTCTAGTATCCTGACTGCACAAACCTTTGCACAGTGATGGACCCTGCTCTGTTTGCTGCTCTCTGCTCTGAACATTGCACACCCTGAGGCTTCTTTTATGGGCAGATGTGTGGTTGCCATAGTCCTGGCACTGCCTATGCCATAGTCTCATCACTTGCTTGCTGAACACATCTGCCTTCAGCACTCTAGCATGTTGGTGTTTATGCTGGGGTAAAACATAGCATGCAGAACAGTCCCAGTGCCTTCATTGTGGACACAAGGTGAAAGACAGCTCTGATGGAAAGAGTGTGCAGGCAGCAGGTGCCAACACTGAAAGTGAAGTAGAATGATGTGGGAGAGATGAAATGAAGTCTCCATAACTGTCCAGGCAGCTTATGTGCCTCTCATTCTAGCTACTTGTCCTGGGACAGAGAAGTGAGATGACTTTATCATTTCAAGTCCTTTTGTTAAGTCTGATTTTCTTTGAGGTTGTAAAATTACCTTGGTTCTTTGGTGCTTTCATTCCTGAGGTGGTAGTGGAGTGGTAGATGGGTGGTACTGATCAACCCAGCAAATTAGCAAGGACTGTTGCTGGGAGAAAAACCCTGGCTGGAATTGTTGGGGAGGAAGGTGTTCCACCATCTCTGGGGGAGACTCCTGCTGGGTAACCACTGAATACACACCTCTTGCAATGCTTGTAACCTTGTTTTTAAAAGGAGATGATGAAGTCTTTTTCTCCAGAGCTGCCCCCTTGGGCAACGCTGTAACGCTGCCAGTGGTGCAGGTAGCGGATACTGACCTGGGAGGAGGAGTTTCACTGAGGAATTGAAAGCAACGTGATTAAAATGAATAAGGAGCTAGGTGTTCCAAAGAGAGCAGTGATTTTGGATGCCCTACTTTCTTGGTGCTGAGACAGGAAACATTTTGATGAAACTCAGAGGGTTTAGAAGCTCCCACTGAAATGAAAACGAGCACCCATTTTCACACTGCTTTGCACAACAGAAAAATAATGGGAGGACAGTATGGCTGTTCCAGACATGGAAGTTTCAAACCGTAAGAACACTCTGAGTATAGCAAAAAAGGCACATAGTCACTGTAGGAGGTCCAAGATTAAAGAAAAGACTAAGGATGGTGAAGTATTCATGGGGAAATAAATATTTGTGAGCCAAATTACATTATGGCTAATAAGATTAGTAATTAATAATGAATTATTCTGAAGTACTACTGCTACTTACCGCTGGAAAAGTCAGTTTATGGCTCAGTATTTAGTGGCACTGTTATGCCCTGCAGTGGCAGTAACTACTAACATAGAGATCCATCATCTTCCCAAGCAGTTGTTGGGGAATTCGGAGAGGTACTGACTGTTTTCCCCAAATACTCTCAGTATGGGGCTAAAATGTGTCTGTGGCTTTCTGTGTGAATGCTGGTATCTGCAATGCAGTCTTTTCAGAGCATGCATTACTCATTTAGTATGCATGTGTATTATACACACCGCTGTGCTGACCTTTCCTATCCCTTATTTCTGTTTCATTTGGCTTGTGCAGAGAATATCCTTGGGGTTTGTCTGCTCTGTTACTCAAACAGGGGGGAAAGCCTACTCTTAAATCTGTATTTGCCCTCTCTTCCTTCTTGGGTTTGTTTCTTTAGATGTATTACTTGGGTGCAGGCTTAGAGCTGTTATTGGGGGTTCAGGTCAACGTAGTTTGTTCTGCATTGCAGGCTGCCTTCTATTTGGGTGAGGTGGACATAGGGCAATGGTAATGTTCTCTGGTTCTCCATACCAGAAGCTACTGCAAGATGCTTTCTTTCCAAGCACAACAGGCTCTTTTGAGTGATGCCCTGAAATCTGGAGCAGGATGTATTTCTCCAAGATCTCTGTTTTCTCAGTTGAACTAGTTTTTCAACCTGATATCATAAGTGGTGGCAAGAAATTGCCAGAAATACTTGAAAAATGGAACTTGGATGCTACAGCTCACCTTCTTAGGTCTCTGACACTAGACATGAAAGAGTTTATTTGGTTATGCTTTCCTCACCCTTGAGTCTTTGCCTTGCATCTGTGTCAGAATGACCAGCACATGTGATTTGCATTAGCAGGAGCTCACACACGCCAAACACTCTAATTTCATAGAATCACAGAATAATTGAGGCTGGAAAAGACCTCTGAGCTCATCCAGCCCAGCTCAGGACTTAACATCATCACATCAGCCAGACCAGGGCACTAAGGGCCACATCCAATTTTTTCTTAAACACCTCCAGGGATGGGGACTCCAACCATCTCCCTGGCCAGTCCACTCCAGTGTCTGATCACCCTTTCTGTGAGGAAAGGTCTTCCTAACATCCCCTAGTGCAGCTTTAGGCCTTGCCCTCTCATCCTGTCACGTGTTGTTTGGGAGAAGAGCCTGACCCCCACCTGACCTCAACTTCCCTTCAGGTAGTTGTAGAGAGTGATGAGGTCCCCCTTGAGTCTCCTATTCTCCAGGGTAAACACCTCCAGCTCCCTCAGCCTCTCCTCACCAGACTTTCCTTCTAGTCCCACTGGAAGTTCGCTTCTTGGTTGTTTGAAAGTTAGAGTCCTCGCTGTTTATCACTAATATCCATGAAGAAGGTGTCACAGAGTACACCTGTTTTACTGCAGATCTGTCTGTGTTATATATCACATATTTTTATTGGCTCAGTGTAAAATTGCTGAGCCAGAGTGGCAAAGGGTAAAGGTGGAAAGTTACCAGCAAACCAACTCCTGGATAGCCTTTGCTGTCACAAGCTATGAGGTTGGACACCAGCATCTAATAGCTATAGTAGGCTTTTTCACTGAAAGGAGATTCTTTTCTGCTTCCTTTCAGTTGCTACACAGTGTTTGAAAAGTACAATGATCAAATAGGAGGTGAAAGCTGGATTTTCACTGTCTCACTGCTATATGCAATCATAGAATCATTAGGGATTGGAAGGACCTGGAAAGATCATCCAGTCCAATCCCCCTGCAACAGCAGGATCACCCAGACCAAGTCACACAGGAACACATCCAGGCGGGTCTGGAACATCTCCAGAGAAAGAGACTCCACAACCCCCCTGGGCAGCCTGTTCCAACGAATAACACAAACTGATGAAGCTGTATCACTTGAGATTGTATAATTTTCTACATGTTCTTTTAATTTTCTTAAGTGATGCTTCTTGACTGTGATTTTTCCATGATTCAGATCCTGGGATCTCTACTCAATGGCATTTGTAAACTATTAATTTTAATGAAGCGTTATGAGAGTGAGATTAGAAATGTGACCAGACAGTTGAACTGCACAAAGGTGGTTGGTGTGTTCAAATACTGTCTCTTAATGCACTGCATTGTGACCATTGCATACCAAACATGTATGTAATCCACGCATGAATTTACAGTACTATGTAATAAGTGTATGCATTTATATAAGTTTGTTCTAAACGTGACACTTCTGATTTTAGGAAAGACATGGAGATGCTGGAACAGGCCCAGAGCAGAGCTGCCAAGCTCATGAGGGGTTTAGAGAACAAAGCATATGAGGAAAAGCTGAAGGAGCTGGGCAGGTTGAGTTTGGATGAGGCTGAGGGGGACCTCATTGCCCTCTACAGCCAGAAACAGGGGCAATGGTCTGAAGCTGAGGCAGGGGAGGTTTAGACTGGATCTGAGGAAGAGATTCTTTGCAGCCAGAGTGGTTGGGCACTGGCAGGGCCTTCCCAGGGAGGGGGTGGAGTCCCCATCCCTGGAGGTGTTGAAGAACCGTGTAGCCATGGTGCTTCACACCCTGCTCGAGTGGCAGCAGGGAGGGGGTTCATTTGTGTTTGTCAGTCCCTCAAGTATTGAGGTTTTTGTTGGTGTGGGGATGGTTGGACTCAAAGATCCAGGAGGTCCTTTCTGATCTGGATTATTCTGTGATTCTGATACTCAGGTGCTGTGTGCCTGATGTAGAAACACAATTTCAGTTGCCAGTTTGATGCTTTAATGTCAGCCAAGATTTATTTGACAAGTTTTACTCATTCAACCAATTATTAATAAATAGCTGTGCATGAAAATGTTGTTTCTTGTTCCCACAAAGTGGACTGAAGGAACTTGTCACTCCTCTCAATGGAATTTCAACAATAAGTACATAATGTTCTCGTTTATGCATGCAGAGTAGAGTAATGAACATCTCTCAAGAACATGATGTAGTGTAGTTGATGGGGTTGCATTGGGGTAGCCCAGTGTAGCCAGGTCTTAAATGGTGGCTTTTCAGCAGACTGAAAGATTTTCTTGATCTGTTGAGCCTGCTTTGCTATTGAGAACAGTATTGAACACTGCTAGGTTATAGATTCTGTAAGGGGCTACACTGAGTCCTTGTTTTCTTTCATAGTTTAGGAGGAGTCACTTAGTCTGAGGTTTATTTTTTAAAGCACTCGTAAGGAAATAAGTGTATCCTCATAACCTGGAGCTTAGCAGCACGAGTTTAATGTGCACTGACAGTAATGTATCTGTGCCTCACTTAGTATGCTGCCATTGAAATACACGTATTAACCACTTCCATATAAATATGAGAAGGAACTTCTTCCCGGTGAGGGTAACAGCATTGGAACAGGCTGCTCCAGGGTGGAGTCTCCTTCTCTGGAGACATTCCAGACCTGCCTGGATGTGTTCCTGTGTGACTTGGTGTAGGTGATCCTGCTGTGGTGGGGGATTGGACTGGATGATCTTTCTGGGTCCCTTCTGATCCCTAATGATTCTATGATTCTTTTATTTATAGTACCCCCTTGATGATGTAGTGGAAGATTACAGGTTATTTGTGGCAGTCTTTTGTCAGGTACTGTATCTAGAGCAATGCCTCAACTAATTAATGCACATCTGTGCATCAACACTTCATTTGTTTCTGAAAGAAGCTACATCCAGTATAGCTCACCGCTCTGAAGAGTGCTGCACAATCCATAAACGTTGGTACACATACTGGAATTGCTTTCCAAAGAAGAGTGCGTGTGGCATGTGGCTGAATTAAGTAATAGATCAGTTAAACTATTTCTCTTTCTTCTGCTGCTTGCTTTTTGTAAGAAGGACACTCTTGAAGTGTTTCGTTTTCTTAATTTGAACATGAAATAGCTATGCATAAAAAAATAAGCCTCAAAACATTCCTTTCCTAAAGTAGAGCTGATAATTCAGACAAAGCCATTTCGAAGTAATTGAAAAGTCTAGGATAATTTTTGCCTTGATCATGTCTTTTACTGACTGTAACCGCTGTTCCTCCAGCACACAGTCATTGCACAAGAACGCTTTACTGAGCTGATTGAATTATCCAATTCCCAGAAAGATTCAAGTGTAAATTATTGTCTATGCTTAAGCCTAGCTTACTCATGGGGGTGAGCGGTTTCTCATAGTCTAGACACATTTATGCTATACCTATATACCCCAACATAAAATAATTGCCTTCCTACAGAAGAACGATATAAATATAAAAGAATGCAACCAACATAAAAATGATAAACCTCACCTATTTATTTCTGCTATAAAAGACAACCCTTTGGCAGCATCTGCTCTGGTCAAAGCTGTTTCAGTGTTTTGGAATAGCATCTGTGCTCAGCTATCTATGTGGCTTTTAATTTGCCATCATAGAAACATTAGGGATCGGAAGGGACCTCGAAGAGATCATCTAGTCTAATCCCCCAGCCACAGCAGGATCACCTAGACCAAGTCACACAGGAACACATCCAGACAGGTCTGGAACTTCTCCAGAAAAGAAGATTCCACACACCCCTGGGCAGCCTGTTCCATTGCTCCAGTACCCTCACTGGGAAGAAGTTCCTTCTTATATTTGTATGGAACCTCCTCTGTTCCCGCTGGCACCCATTGCCCCTTGTCCTATCACCAGATAGCCTTGAGAAGAGTCTGGCTCCATCCTCCTGACACCCACCCCTCACATATTTACAGATATGAATGAGGTCCCCCCTCAGCCTCTTCTGCTTCCTTTATCATCGTTGCTCTACGCTGGACACCCTCCAGCAGCTCTGTGTCCTTGAACTGGACACAATACTCCAGATTTGGTCTCACCAGTGCAGAGTAGAGGGGGAGAAGAACCTCTCTCGATCTGCCAACCACACCCCTTCTCATCCCCCCCTAGGATGCTGTTGGCCATCTTGGCCACAAGAGCACGTTGCTGGCTCATAGTCATCCTGCTGCCTACTAGGACCCCCAGAATCGCTTCCTTCAAGGGCGTATTTTTCTCTTGGCAGTATGTAACTGGATGGTCTTAAGTTTGAGAAGCAAAATTAAAAGGTTATCACAATTCTCTAAGTGGCAATGTAGTTTAGAAGTCTTTTTTAATTACAGTCAAAGGTCAGTTTTATGCTCTCAGTCACATCTTTTACTCTACCTGCGTAATGATGTTAATATGTGGTGGCTTGTAAGCTGGTCTCAGTGGTCTGAATGCTCCATTTAACTTCATGCTTCATGAAACTAACCTGTGTATCCCTGGTTGGACTTGTCTATCCCTGTTCTGACCTGCTTATTTGTTGAGAGAACCCCACGTTTGTTTCTGAAAACTCTCCTTGCATTAACATTTAGCTTCTGGGTTGGTACCTGTGGTCTGACTTCCACACTTTTTGTCAAGCTCTGCCAAATAAATCAGGGGTAGTTATGCTAGTCTTAGGGTTGATGGCACAGGGCAACCGTGAAGAGACCAGATGCTCTCAGTGCTGAAGCTCAGGACTGAGTTATTGCTGACCATGGGAGTAAATGCAGCTTTGTCGCTGCGGTTCTTTGCCGCCCACAAAGCAGAGTGGCCACTGGCATGAATTTGTACCCTTGTAAACCTTTCTAATCTCTGGCAACAAATTTAAAAGCAGCATTTCTACAGTGGGGAGGGTTTTACTGTAGTTATTTTCAGGTGTGCAGATACTTCTGCTAGTTTTCTATGAGTACTGACACCTGTGCTACTATCTAATGTGAGTACAGTATATTACCTGCACCCAAGGGAGCATCGCTATTGGAAGATGCAGTTTTACCCTTGCAGAGAGTAGAAGTATTGATTCATGTTGGCTTGAACTTGGTTGTGGGGCAGTGGATGCTATTAAGAAATGTTGCCAGAGGTTTGCATCTTGAAAAACACAGCTGAAGGAGTCCATGTGCATAGCTCTGTGTGGAGAGGGGCTGGGAGGGCTGGTTAAACCTTTACAAGAGGTGATCCTATGTCTAACAGCCAGCACTTCTTTCCCTGGTGTGCCATTTGGGGGCTGCTGTACATGAACCATGTAGGAATTAAGTTTTGATGCAAGATTAAGTAAGCTCTGATTTTTCCATGGGATTTACTTATTTTTGAAATAAGATGGGATTTTTGTCTACCTTCTGCATACACGTAGACTTTGGAGATATTTTTACATACTTAGTGTTTGAAATTACTCATCTCTGGCTTGAACAGTGCTTGTTCTAATGCTGAGTTCAATAGTAGGTGATATGTTTGTGGGAAAAGCTGTCAAAGAAACAGGCTGAAGTAATAGTCACTGTTAACTGAACCATCATCTTAGTGGATGCCAGGTGAAGAGGTCTTCACTTTGTTGTTTGGAGCTGAATCCAGGTGGTGTCAGACGTAGCAGTGCAGACCCTGCACTGTCCTCACATGACTGTGATCGGCATTCACAGAGCTAAGTGAACTCAGTAAAATTCACCCTGAGAACTCATGGTATCACCAGCGACCGTGAGCTCTGCTAAGCAAGCTGTGCAGGTCAAGCTATCATCTTTTAAAAATCCTTAAGGAATTACCTTTCCTAGGGTCTTCAGGGAGAGGATGTTCCTGATGCAGCACAGCCCAGTCATGCATGTACATCTGCACAAGAGCAGAGGGTTTTCTTGCTCTAATGAGAGCAAGTTTCCACCATGGAAACTGGCGAACTGTAGTGTTTTTAAGTAAAGAAGTTTATGGTAGTACTAGACTATAGTACAGACGTTTTTAGAGCACAACCACCTTTGTTTTTTTCCATGTTACAGATAAAGTTGAGACAGTGAGAGGTGAAAAGACCTGCTGCAAGTGCAGCAGCCTCAGCAGTGCATTCCTATTCCTGCCCTCCTCTGTTTCAGGGGGAGAGGGGGAAGAGTTTCAGACCCTTGGTTTTATACCTTACTCTATATTTCTGATTTCTGCAGGATTCACACACCTCGGTCTTGTGGAGGTTTGTTTTTTTCCTGTGACATGAAATGCCCTGCAGGTTTTTCTGCCAAAGGTAGCAGTGTGCTTTATTGAAGCAGCACGGCCAGTATGTACCAGCATTTGCCTGCAGCCTCAATTAAGCTTAGATAAACAAGTGCTCTACCAGATGGTCACTTGTAATTATTTTACATTATCACCACTGAACTGTCCTGTTCTCAGACCAGGAAACAAACCCTCCATCCTCTTTGTTTTGTTTCTTTCTTTCAGAAAGTATGATAAGAAAGAACATTGAGTACAGTGCTAGTGACACAGGAGCACAGAGTGGAAAGTCTTGCTGTTAGTTTGTGATGTGGATTCAGAGTGTTTTTCCAGAAGTCAGGCGAGGTTGGGATGGAAGGGACATACAGGCTAGAGCACTGCCTTTGTTGCAACTCTGTGTCACTCAGAGAGAGATAAAATGACAATATGTGGTACTAGTCTACTTATGTTGATTGAATTAAAGGTAGGTGTGGTGTGATATTAGATTTGTGGCTTCTGGATTCAGGTTTGATTATAAAGAACTGGATCCAACTTTACAATCATCCTAACTGGAGCAGCCACCCTATTGACCGCCTCCTACACATTATTCATAATAGTCACAACCCAACAAGGATCTCTGCCCACTCACGTCACCTCTCTACAAAATTCAAGCACACGAGAACATCTGATAACCAGCCACATTCTCTTCCTCCTACTCCTTATTACAAACCCAGAACTTCTCTCAGGAACTCCCTAATGCAAGTGCAGTTTAAACCCAAACACTAGACTGTGGTTCTAGAAATAGAAGTTAGACTCATCTTGCTTGCCGAGGGGAGTTAAACCAGTGAGAACTGCTAATTCTTGCATCTGAGCCTAAAAACCTCATGCCCTTTACACTTCTAAAGATTGTTCTTAGGAACCACCTATCTTGGTGCAAATCCAAGTAAAAGTAATGGAAACTACACTACTCCTAAACACCTCTACTTTCCTTACCCTAGCCATCATCATCTCCCCAAAGCTACTCCCCTTCCTATCATAAAACCTAAGAGCCACCCCAGCCACCATCACACGCACAGTCAAAACGGTGGAAGGAGCAAAGGATGGCATCATGCTAAAATAAAGAGGTGATCTCTCCAGTCACTGAGATTTCCACTACCACAGGGTCAGGTAGGAAACGTCAAATATCTGCACAGTGAAACTTTTCTGATTGATAACCAATTAATAACTGACACTGATTTTCACCAGCTGCAGACTTCTCAAAGAGTAACCTCAGTGCTGGTTCATCGCTGGTAGCTGCTTATCAAAATATGACGGAAAAGGACCCAGACCAGTGGCAGCAAATATACATAACAATACTACTCTGCAAGAGGGGAAAATAGAAAAGAAGGGAAAATAACAAAGATTGCCGCTCACAGCTCAGAAAATAGGACGGAGGAACTACTGTGTAATTAATAAAATTCACCAAGTGTCAATCAAGTAAACAATCTGTGTTCGGGCAGATTGAAAATAGAGGGCCAAGTTCTGTCTTCAGCTGCTCATGTGTGGGGATTTTTTTGTCTCCAAGGCAGAATTTGTAATATATGCCTGGATAATAGCAGAAAACAAGAGAGAAGATGTTTTAGTGGTAGCCACAAATGACAGCCAAGAGGCAAATCTGCTAGATTTAACAGAGCCTTAATTGAGAAGGTTGGTCTTGCATAACAGCAGCTGAGTGAGCTGCCAATCCTTGAACCGATCCTCTAATAAAGTATCATTGTTAACTGTTAGCCCCTATGAATACAGCATTGGTTGCCAGCCAGAGAATCATAAGCAGTTGATTGCCCAGACATAATGGTAACAATTTCCATGAGCACTGTGTTGCAGCAGTTTAGAGGATGCGGCAGCATGAGAAAGAGATGGAACTGCTTGCAAAGAAAATATTCTATTGCTGGTCTAGCCCGGCAGAATCTTGGATGGGAAAGACACAGTTAAAATTGTAAAACAGACTGTCAGAGTAGACGTTTTTAGATTCACTCTATAAAAGGGTGGAACATGGATGAGCTCTCTGAAAAAGTAAGGAACAGTGGGTAAAGAAAGACTCTTGATGGAACAGGATTTCATGGGGTAGGATGTATAGAAATCTTTTATTGGTCCAGTAAGTAGGTGGGAAAAGAAGCCAAACTTTTGGACTGGCAAAGGTTCCACATATAACAGTGCCATGGAATCATTAGGGATTGGAAGGGACCTCGAAAGATCATCCAGTCCAATCCCCCTGCCACAGCAATATCACCTAGACCAAGGTGCACAGG
>VZRI01008466.1:83442-105259 GCA_013397515.1 Upupa epops | reverse complement strand
CATGTCCAGTGGGTCCTGCAAAGACTTGATACCTCTGGTTATTGGGCTTTTAGCTATGTAAAATAAGGAAATATTAGTTTAGGAGTTTATTAGGGTTCTTTTGTGTAGGTAACATTGCCTGGAGAGCTGTATCAGTGCTCAGGACATTGCTTGCATAGGTAATGGCAAGAGAGCTTAATGCAGAGCAAGAGAGAGGGTAAGGTGCTTTAAATACAGCATGTTACTAACAGCGGGGTTATTCTGTATCTGAAGTGCTGGCAGTGAAACAAATTAGAATCCACTTTTTAAACCTGTGACAGTTTAGAAGACAAATCTATATGCAGCTGTATCCGTTTGTTACCTCCATTTTGCTTTGGAAAGGCAATTTTTATTGCAGAGCTGTTCAGTGCCATGCTGTAGGCTCCACTGAGACTTCATGTTGCACTGAATCAGCAGGCTGTCAAGCCTTGAGAATCACCCGTTCAGACAAGGCTTTCACAAAGACCTAACTATTTCCTAGCGAAGAAAATCCTCAGGAATCCGTAAGAATCACACATTGAAACTGAGAAAAGAAATCTGTCTTATATCAGCATCGCTTGTCATGTTGCGAAACAGAAATGATTGGTTTGGAAATCTTTCTATAAATGTCACGCTTGCATCAAATAGGTGGTGGCCACAAAAGGCTCCGGCTCTAACTGGAAAATCTTATAAATTGGAGCTTTACAGAAAGGTCTGTTCAGGCTCCTTGGGTGGTTTTGCAGGGCACAGGTGTAATTTTCCGATGTCTGGCTTGTGAAATTTCATTTCTGACAAAAGGAAGTCTAAGCTCAAGTTGTGACTCAAAACATGCATTTCAATAATGATGTCTAGCGCTGAAAGGCGGTGTGTGTAAAGGAAGGTGTGGGAGATGGGAGACGTACACATGTGATTTGACTTCTGCAAGGTTACGAGCTGCTGAGGTTATAGTGGAGTGAAACTGCAAAATACACAGGTTTTAAGTCAGGTGTCATTGGTTGATCAGGCCTGAGACAAAATTAACCAATTAATTTAGTTAACGTTCTAATGGACCAACTAAACCAATCAAACACAAAGCAAGGAGAGGTCAAAAACCACTGATAAATTGCTGGCAAACCCAAAAACTAACTTAATTTTGGAAAAACAAATTAATTTGCCCCACATCAAAACTCCAACACAAAGACATACAGGGATTGATCTCGTGCTTTTACATAAATGGACAAAACTACCCCCATCCCCGCAAAGGGAAATTAGTCCAGGTGTTTTTCCTTGTGAAAACAGAGTTCACCCAGTCTGTGCGTATGTCCCTCAATGTCAGCAGTTCATTGCAGGTACAGTTCCCTGTTGCACTTTTCTCCAAGCTAGCCTTCCATTTCCACTGCTCCAGTTCCTACAAACCAAGGCTCTCTCTCCATGGCAGCAAACAATGGATTGCAGGCAAATCCTTCCTTCTGCTGATCTCTGAGCATCCGCACTCTCTCTGTTCACCACATTCCCATGGCAAGAAGGCTGCTGTGCTCAGCACAGTGCCTTATGTCTTTCTCTAGACACAGATGAGAGAAAAGTGGAGGAGCCACAGTACTTATCATGCAATACTTAGATGCTTTGTGGTCTGTTTTTACATCTTCTCTTCCCCTAAGGGCACTGAAAAGTGTTGAAAAGGGCTCAGTAGGCTTGGGCCAGGCCCCAGAGCTTTTTTGGAATTGCCAGGTTGACAACATAATTTTTCTAATTTCCCTTTGTTCAGGGGTGAAATTCCAAAACACTACAGATAAGCACTGTCCTAGATGCTTGGCCACACTCTCCTACACACCCCAGCCCTTAGCACTATCAGTCTTTGGAGCAGATCTTTGAGTAGTATTCTTAAAAAAATTAGGTGTGAACCTAAGCAAGACCTAGGACATTTAGAAGACACAGCAACAACAACATGCTGCCTTAGAGAGCCCAGGAATATTAAACATTCTCAAAAGGTGAGGAAGTATTCCCCTCTGTCTTGCCCATAGATCAGTTGAGTCGACTAATAAATGACAAAGGTGCCTACAAATACCAAATTCAGACCCCATACCTACATCACCAGAAGATGCAGCAGCTCAAATGGCACTCACTTCAGTACCCTCCTACCTCACACGACCTCTCTCCCCTCACTGCCCTACATATACTGTGTGATGTCTGTATGGTATTGGGTATCCCATCGGCTGGTTTGGTTGGCTATCCTGACCTTATCCTAGTCAAACCTTGGGCGGTACACAAGAGGTTTTGATACCATTGCTAGCCAATGTTAGTTTCAAAATCCTCTGATCTGGGGAAGGAAGGTCTCCTATCTGACAGAAAGAAATCACTAAAGCAATGAAGTCTCTTTGTGTGGTATTGTTTTAGGATAGGGATCTGCAAATGTAGTGGATGGGTTAAATATTTGGCCATTACCTGAGGTAGTAGTCCAGTTTGAAGCTCTCTCACCTTTGCATGTTAAGAAATATGTACTAGCTGGTTAGAATGGCCAGAGTTTCGGGAGGCTGAGGAATGCAGTCAGTATGAATTGAAGTAATATGAAGTAAATTACTGTTATTCATTCGACTGTCTTTCATGGAATTATTGATCCCAGGTTCATGCAGTGTCCCATGCCCACAGAGGTCACTGTGGCTCAGAGCGGAGATAGTGCAGACCTGGAATAAAACTGCAGTGAATTTAGCAAGGCTGGAGTGGATGCTCTGGACTGTTTGTACTTCCAACAGTTCAATTTTAAAGAGAGCAATTCTTGTGTTCAGTCAAGGTTAAAATGAAGGCTATTAATTTCTGGAAAAATCATGAGAGCAGGACAAGTCAAAAGGATTGTCCATCGAGGAGTCTATTTTTGTTTTAATAATGCTCCTTTGGAGCAATTTTAACTGAAATCTGAGCAGCCTTGAGGTCTCGGTTTTATAACGATGAAGCACAGAGCTCTTGGGCTCTTCTCAGCTGACATCCTTTGTTTTCAACAGTTACTGCTCTTGTGAAAGTGATAACATGGTCCATAATGATTACAGCTCTCCACATTCTGTAGATGCCTCAAGTATATGAACGCTGTTTGCTAATTACAGATTCACAGGATGGCTAAGGTAGGAAGACACTTCTGGCGATCAACCAGTCCTAGCTACCTGCTCAAAACAGTCAGCTGAGCATTACTGTGTTGAACTTCCAATATCTCCAAGAATAGAAACTGCCCAGCCTCTCTGGGCAATGTGTGCCATGGCTCATTCCTATCTCCAGGAAAACAGTACTTTCGGAGCAGGATGTCATCCTCGGGAAGGAAGGCAAGAGCCAGCCCGCACCTGGGGAATTATCTTGCAAAGAAGGGTTGTGCTGAGTTGATCTTGGCCAGCAGCCAGACACCCACCTAGTTACTTTCTCATTTCATCTTTAAAACAGGACAGGGGGAGAAAATAAGATGAGAAAGCATGTGGGTCTTGATAAAGACAGTGACATCACTTAGCAAACTGTCATGGGCAAGACAGACTCATGGACTCTACTTGGGCAAAATTGATTGCTCAGGGTCCCAACACAGAGCCAGAATGATCTTGGAGCTATTCAGGTAATGATTAATTGTGTTCTGCCACTCACATTCAGGTTTCCTCCTACGTATTGAACACAGAGACTTTATGTATGTTACAATCTCATTATCGAAAACAAGCTTTAGTAGGTGCTACTCAGGGCATTAAAAGCCATCATGCTTTATTTGTAATTAGTTACCTGACAAAGGTTTGTTTAAAAGGCCTTTATAAATCTGGCTCTGCTGTACTGACTCTTTCACTGGTAAATCTACATTTAACCATCAGTGAGCAAAACAAACTGAAGGCAGCTTCCACACTGAGACACTGGGGTACATGAAAAGCATAGATGAGTTTTGCCATTAACTACAAGAAATAATATTTGGGAAAGGCTACCCTCAGATTTATAAAAGTTAAAAAGAGAGAGGGGAAAAAGACTGTGAAATTAAAAACAGGTTTCAGGACAGAGATTAAATGTGTTGGATTCCCACTGGAAAGTGTGAAATTTATGGACACGGTGAAGTACTTCCCTAAACAGTGATATCAGCCTGTCTGAATCTGTATTGCAGAACTGCAAGGTGTGAGGATTGCCTGAAAAAGCTTTGCTTACCTTTTCTAGGGCCTTGTGCTTAGAATGCACACAAACCAAGTACTCTTTGTCATTTATTCTTTCAGCATTTTGAAGTCTGTAATCAATATATCATCTCGAAACAAGCGGTACTTTCTCTATATTGGTAGAGCACAAACAAAAGACTTCCTAAATATAAGTTACCAAGTCTTTCTGAAGAAGAAAATGTGTGCTAACCAACAGCAGGGCAGTGTTCACAAACAAGAATCATACCATCATTAAGGATAGGAAGGGACCTCGAAAGATCAAGTAGTCCAACCCCCCTGCCATAGCAGGATCACCTAGATCAAGTTGCACAGGAACACATCCAGGTGGGTCTGAAAAGTCTCCAGAGAAGGAGACTCCACAACCTCCTTGGGCAGCCTGTTCCAATGCTCTGGGACCCTCCCTGGGAAGAAGTTCCTTCTGATATTGATATGGAACCTCCTCTGTTCCAGCTGGCACCCATTGCCCCTTGACCTATCACCAGATGACCTTGAGAAGAGCCTGGTTCCATCCTCCTGACACCCACCCCTCACATACTTATAGACATGAATGAGGTCCCCCCTCAGCCTCCTCTTCTCCAAGCTCAAGAGACCCAGCTCCTCAGCCTTTCCTCATAACTTTTAATATAAGCTAGAACTAAAGTAGACTGCTTGATCAGTTGGTTATATGGGCAGAAAGTAGCTTTGATAATTTACTATAAGGGAGCAAAATGCCTTCAGGTCTCAGTATGTACATTAATAAGCAAATACAAACTTATTGCTCTTCGATTCATAAAATTTTAATATAAAAACACTAATAAGGAAGACAAGTCAAAACTAGTTAGTTCATCAAATTGCCTTGTAGAGAAGAGAACAAAATTAGCCTGCTGTTGATACGGTGCTAAGCCAACACAAATGCATAATTTTCCAGATCACAAATCTTATCCATTAGAAACAGAATGCAAAACTTCCTTTCAGGTACATTAGTTTTCAGAGGCCTTAGAGGAAACTCTACAGGAGAAAAACTCACAACAAATGGACCAAAAATTAATCTGCCCTGTTGTAGCAGTGAAGAAAGCATGGAATGATTGGAGGAAAGGTTTAATAAGCTGCTTTTACTCATAATGTCCATGGTGTAATGATAGAATAGCACAGGTTCTGAATGACTTGGGAAGATCACTGATGACCAAAGCCATGGTCCTGGTGTGAAGAGCACGTGTGGTGAAGATCATCTGCAGCAGGACGGTGTAGTCATAGCCATAGCTGCCCACTGCTCTCAAGCTCCTGTGGAATTTGGACTGTGAGGCAGAGCAATCATCTATGCTCTTATCACCTTGTGAGCACTCAGGCTGGAGACTCGGTCTGTTATGAGGGTCTGACACCATATGTAAGTCTTTAACCTTTTGAAATTTCAGTCTCAAATAGGCACAGAAGGCAACCAGGAGTGAAAATTATTTCATTACAGTTCTCGTCAGACTGAATCACTATCTAAATCACTCAGCTTTTCAGCACCATTCCTCTGTTATTTTCCTTGTTAGCATGTGCCACTGGCATAAGAGTGAGATTATTTAGTGTCCTTCAGAGCACAGCGCTTGAGAGGAAAGTAAACTGCAGCAACACATCCAGGGAAAGGGATTGTTTATTGTTCCCTATATCTCATCCTTTCCAACATGTGGAAACCTTGGTGTGAATTTGCTCGCTGTGCAATTTTGGTAGTTCTTTGTGTCTTTACATCAGCTAGATTAGTTTGCTTCACTGTAGGGAAGATGCGTGTGCACTTTACAGTGCAACCAAGGGTGTAGCAGGGTGCCTGGTGTGTGGTTGGAGAGTGTTATGTGTATTGCAAAAGGGATTTTAATCAAGCTTCCTAGTTCCAGCCTGCTTCTTGGAACACAGGGCTCAGTGTACTGACCTTCTACGTATTTACTGTGCTGCTGAATTGGGTTTTGCAGCGTTTAGTAATGCTACAATGGTGAGACTGCAGTCAGTACTTATTGCAGGCGTGTTGGGGAGGCTTAAATCCAAGGATGTCCAGATCTGTGGGGCACTTCCATGTATATAAACATCTAGATCAAGATTTCCTAGCTGTGTCCTAGTTATGGATTGTAACTCAAGTTATGTATTAGAATTCTAAAGGAATATATCAACAAAACCCTTAGAGCCCATAAATCAGCTCCCTCTATAGAGTCAAAAACAATAACTGGGTTTCGCTACCATTTTCCTTGGAAATCTTTTGTAGAGCCGTTCAATTTTCTCTTGTCCATACTGCACTATTTCTGCTAGCAATGTTGACTCCCGTTGGCAGCCAGACAGTGTTACAGAGGTGCTGAGATTGGTTCTGACACTAACGCAATGAACCGGGAAGGAGTCAGCTTTTAGGTTCAGCAAGCTTCCCTCTTCCCATGGTCTGGAGATTATTGCAAAGGTCATAAGGATCATCTTTTCAGTTGTTTCATATCACTTGTACTGGCATCAATTTAAGTATGGCTGCCCGGATGCTGGGCAGGAATGCAGGGTACATTGGATATGCTCTTAGCTGTGTAACCACCTATGAACCAAGCAGGCTGTTAAACCACTCCATGCCCATCTTCCCCACTAGTAAATCCACTTCTGCAAAGATGAACTCTATGACACAGCTAAATTAGTTTTGAAACAGGTGTGCATAACACATAAAACCCTGCTCTGTTAAGCAGCATCCAGACAGTATTACATTTGCTACTGTGGCTTCTGAAGATTCTTCCTGGATTCTGATTTTCAACTTTTTTTCTTCTTCTCTGACTGCCTCTCCTTTTGAAATGAGTGGTTGCACTAGTTACCCTGGGATCAACTTGCTGGTAAAACAACAGATGTAGGCAGTGACCCCATATGGTCGGATGTCTCAGATATGTGCAATAATCTGTAGTGATACTGAGCAGGACTGGAGAAGCACTCTCTCATTCTAGCAATCTGCTCTTAAGGATCTCTGAAGTTGTTTCTGTAAATTAGAAAGACTAGAAAGCCCCTGAGGTCATGGTGCTTCACTGTGTTTGCTAGGTACACAGTAAAGTCTAAGAAAATAACTTACATTAAATTTGGTAAACTTAAACTGTCCAAGGTGAGCTCACGGAATAACTCTGCAAAATGATGAGGTCAACTGACTGTCTGCAAAGCTTTGAAGCTCTTGGTCCATCATCGTTTCTGACAACTGAACTTGATAAAATTGAAGTTGGGCAGACAGCGATTCAAACAATAAGGCTCCATCCAGGAGTGTGAGGTGCTGATCGAGTCAATAGGACCTGCTTACGAGTATTTGATTTTTACCAACTTTCTATTTAAAAGATAAATTTTGAAAGAGACTTTTGAAATAAAAAAAGCTGTGACCAGTGAAGAAAGTGATCATAGAGCCTGCTGATAAGCAGTCGTTTGGGAGGTGTTCTTTTTCCATTCTCTGTTCCAGTAGATACAGGTACCTGTGACCAAACAGTCCTGGTCCACATCTGGTCTGGATGAGGGCATCGAGTTTACTTTTAGTAAATTGGTGGATGGCACCAAGCTAGCAGAGAGTGTTGATCTGCTGAAGGGTAGGAAGATGCTGCAGAGGGACCTGGACAGGCTGAGTCAATAGGTAGAGTCCAACAGTATGTGGTTTAACAGGGTCCTATCCTACGCTTTGGCAACAATAACCCCTTGCAGGGCTACAGACTGGGGGAAGAGCAGCCTAGAAGAGAGGGACCTGGCAGTAGTGGTTGACAATTGGCTGAACAGGAGCCAGCAGGGTGCCCAGGTGGCATGAAGAGCAAATAGCATCCTGGCTTGTATCAGCAATAGTGTGGCCAGCAGGACTAGGGATGTAATTCTCCCCCTGAACTGGGTACTGGTGAGGCATCAGCTTGAGTACTGGGGGCAGTTCTGGGTCCCTCACTTCAAGAAAGAGATTGAGGTACTGGTAGAGGGAAAGGCTGATGAGGAGAGGCTGGCTGTGGCACTTAGTGCTATGGTCCAGGGGATTATGGTGTTGATAGGTCACAGGCTGGACTAGATGATCTCAGAGCTCTTTTCCAGCCTCAATAATTCAGTGATTCTGTGATTGTCATGGCAATCTTATAGGAGCTGATGCTTGGACTCAGATCCCATCAGGCAATAAGAGGACTTTGATCTGAATTTGCCTGATTCTGTCCAAGTATAACAATTTTTTATTCCTTTTCCTTCTTCCTCCCTTCTTTCATTTGTCCTTCCTCACTCCCTGCCTTAAAATAATTCAACAAATGCAAATTAAAATTCACAAATAACTCTCAGTGGCTTGGAACAACATTGCTCAAGAAAAGAATACTTCCCTGAAAGACCAAACACAACGTCGAATGAAATGTCAAATTCTGCAGGGCCAAGAGGGTCGATGGTGTAAATTTGGAGTCAGTAGTGACAGCTACTGAAGGAAAGGAGAGATAAAAGATGTGTTTGCTATAATAGTGGGCACAGGTCCAAACGTTCAGGCCATGCTGGCAGAAGAGGGGACTTTTCACTTGCTATACACTGATGCTGCAGTGGGTGCAGGCTCTGCGCCTGCCCTTGTCTCTTTTTCCTTTCACTTGGGGAAAATATGAGAGGTGCCATGGCTGGGCTGCCTGGTGGGCTCGTGACTGCATGGGCAAGACAGGGCTGCCAGGAGTGCACTGGGATTCACAGCCAGAGAAGTGCTGTTGCTTCTGGGGCTGGCAGAATCACAGAACTGTCAGAATTCAAAGGGACCTCTAGAGATCCAACTCCCCTGCTCAAGCCCTAGAGCACATTTTCAGGGCTGCATCCAGGTGAGTTTGGAGCATCTCCAGTGCAGGCAACTTAACAACCTTGCTAGGCAACTTTTTTGAGTGCTTTGTCACCACACAGTAAATAAGTTTTTCGTCTTATCAACCTTCCTGTGTTCCAGTCTATGCCCATTGCCCCTTGTCCTTTAACTGGGTGCTTCTGGAATGGTGTTCCACTCCATGGTTGTTGCTGCTTGTCTGAGAAGCTGCCCTGGCCTCACAAATATTTCTTGATGCCTTTGAAATGCAACGATTTTAAGATTCTGAATAGGTCTGAATTTATGTATAGTATATATATAGAGAGGGACATATATTTAAAGATTGCTGCCATCCAGAGTTCAGCAAGGCAGAAGGGAGATGAGGAAGGACAGATTGACAGCTTGACAAACCCCCGTACATCTTAAGAAGAAAACCTGGGAGAATAGTAAAGAAACTGGAGTATTCAGTGATGGAAAATTCTGTCCTTGAGCTGTGGCCAGTACCTGAGACACCTGTGTATATTTCTGCTGTGTGATCATTATTTTTCATGCTGTAAGGATCTCTTTAACTGATCTAGTTAATGGAGTCTTTCTAGCTTGCTCTTCTTCACTGGGATGTTCAAGAGGATGAGCAGAATACATTGACTGCCACTGTGAACTGAATTCATCTTTATTAAGTGGATTTCAGTCAGGGTTGTCCAGATCTTATTGAAAGGGGGGTGTTGACTTGAAAAATGTCAGTGAATTTCGTAGATACACGCACCAGTGCATAAATATTCCTATAATATTTTTCAGTTAATGTAGTCAAAATACATACGCCAAAGCAAAGAGAGGAATCCTGACCTGAGAGCTCTGCTGAAATCGAAAAATAGCCCAGCAAAAAGGAATGGATTGTTATGAATGTTTTGTGTTTAAAATATATGAATTTATTTCTAGAGCCAGCCTTCCTTCTATTAATTTTCTTATTAATCTGCTTGATATTCATCAGCATTTCAGAGAGTTCATGTTCAGTTTCCTCTTTACTCTTTCTAGATTATTGTCAAAGCATTTGTTTTTCTCCTTACCTAATGGAGAACTCATTTTACCTGCTTGACAGTGAGCATAGCAGCGAAGAACTGCTCTGGTGTATAGTTTCTTCCTTAGGAAAGGTTGATATAGAGGCATTCCTTAATGGTTTGAATGTTACAGCCCGGATTTAGCAGTTACTTCTGTTCGCATGCTTGGAGCTGGGAAGAGTGTGCCTTTTTTGGTAGACCATATGTTTAATAAGCAAATGACCTTGATCTCTTGATAGGGAGTACATTGTTTGAGCTTGAGAACAGCATGTGACTTGTGAGCTGTTTAAGGCTTTCTCTTCTCAGTTTGACTGCTGGCAAACACATTGCTGAAGGTCTCCTTGCAATGTCAGACCTCTCCTATGAGATGCCGTGCATATTTTAACAGTCACTGAACAACGATGTGCTCTAACATGCACTTCTCCATCTGAAGTGGTACCATGATGTTGACCAAGGTCGCCTTCAAGTTTGCTCTGTGTGCTAGTTTAGAGTCATTCGATGACGTGTAAAAATAGCTCATTCTCAAAACAAGCCATGCAGTGTTGTGCTAACATATGCCATGCAATGTAGTTGCTTAGTAGGAATGCATTTGCATGTCTAATTCCCCAGAAACATTCCTTTCTGGTTCGAAGAAGTCGTATGTTACGCATGGGTGCTGAGAAGCAGACAAGTCCCTGCTCTTTTGCTGTATTTGTGATAACTTGTGTTTCTTAGTACAAATAACATTCTGTCAGGGGTTATTTGGTCTGTGCTGGCCATGAGGTGAATGACAGATGCTCTATCAGCTCCTCTTGCTCCCAAAAGGGAAAGTGAGGAAGGGAGAGAGATTTACAGATTGGAAAGCTACAACAGCTTCAATGAAAACAATAATAACATGGATTATATAGAAAACAAGGATAACATGGAATATATAGAAAACAATAATAGTATGGAATATATAGAAAACAATAATAAAATGGAATATGTAGAGTACAATACTGAACCAAATGCCCCAGAGCAGCACTGTGAACCTCTGATAATCCAACTGGTGAAACTCTGATAATCCAACTGGATTAATCAGGCACCCAGACTAGAGATGCTGAGTGCTGAAAATATAGTCTAAAGAAAGGCTAAAAACACTTGGCGTTGCAAATAATTCTGCAGGCTTCTGCAGTCTGGAACTATGACACTGAAATACCAGCCTTTCCTATGGCATACCTTAGTAACCATTCTAAAATCATAAATTTGTAGTCCAAAATGTGAAAACAAGAATTTAGTATCTATGTCATTTTCAAAATCAGGAGGAGCTCAGTTGTAGGAACAGCATGGCATTCATAGTTCCAATTCGTTGATGCGTATTTCCCTTTCTTATATGAGAAATGTTATCAACAAGAGTTTGTCTTTGTAGCTGTGTTCATTCACTATTCTCATTTCTCCCTTCCCTTGCACCTTGACTCTGAGCATGGCGTGGTTCAGGCAAGAACTCCTGTGTTTGTTAAAATTAACCCCTGGTTTGCTAGCAGTTTTCAAATGTTTTATGGGCGGAATTCTTTGAATGTAGAGGAGCATGAAGACAGGACAATTACTCTGGCTGCAGTTTGTCATTGCAAGTGTGCTGCACTGTTGCAGGATTGCGCTTAACTCGTAAGTAGCGAGTTTATGCTGTGGTGTAATTTCTGCACCTCTCTTTTAATGTCTTTTTTCATTATAAAGAAATCAGGATCTTGTCAGATCCAAGACTTCTTCAAAAGGAACATTTAGGGATGCTTTTGTGATTACAAGTTTGGGTGGAGCTTCAGCTCTTTCGAGGTCTCTTACGATCCCTAATGATTCTATGATTCAGATGTACCCCTTCTTTAGCTGATATGGATTCTTACAATGAGCTGCAGAGAGTGTTCTGGTGTTTCTTCATTTTACAAGCAGTTATTGTATAAAAATACGTAAATTGATTTTCAGTGATGCAGTCTTGGTACTAGAAGCAATCTAGTTGCCTTAACGCTGGTTTCTTCTTGGTCTTAACTGAGTTTCCTTTTGCATTTGTCATATGGGGATCTTTATAATGGCTCTAGTGGTGCAGCTTACTGATTGCATGCAAACTGATGTGATTTATATTTTAACGGGACAGGGTTTTATCTCCTACTTATCCTTCTTCTATCCCCTTGTCCTATTATGCCATTCACACCAGCATTTTAATAACAGGGAAGGTGGATCAAGCTGTAATCTTTTGTGAATAACATTACAAATGAGCTATGCAAGAAGCTTGAAGAAATATCCAGTACCAATTAATTCCAACTGTCTTAGTATTTAATACAGTGTCTGTGCTGCTGGGGTGGTGTGCAACTCTTTGTATTCCAGTCGTGGAAACAGCAGCACTGTGCCAAGTAGAAACTAGAATAAGGGATGTTCAATGCGTTATTTCTTATGTCTGTTTACAATTTTGCCACACACAGCACGTTGCCTTTCCTGACACTGAATGCCATTTGTCTGCCATTGTTTGAAACATCTCCTTCTTGAGACAGTCACTTTAAGACTGCTAGGTCTGGCATCAGCTCAGCTGGCATTACTCTTGTCACTGGGTCCTATTTCCTCATCTCTGCTGTGCTCTGAACTGTTTAGAGTCTCATGGCTAGCCAGTCGGTGTTTCTGAGTTTGGGAAGAGAAATGTAAGTAACTAAGCATGTAGACGAAAAGTCTGCAGTAGAAAAAACTTTATGAAAGGGTAGCAATTGTAGAGGTTGTTGACTGCATAAGTATCTCTACATATTATTTAAAGAGATTTCTTTACCATTACTTTGCCTTCCCCTCTTTTTAAAAACCCGTGTGTGCACTGTTGTTTTATGCATCTTATTCACATGACTGATGAGTGTTTCCTTCAGAGCTGAAGGAGCACAGCTGGTATTAAAGGATTGAGTTCTTGGCTTCCAATAGGTTCTGAGTAATAGGTCAATTCTTGTGTGCTGGGACAGATTCTTATCAAGTTTATGTTGCCATGGTCTTTTATATAGTAAAATTAATTTCTTCTCTGCCTCAATCTATAATTTGCATTACATTGGACAAGGCAGATGGAACCACATACATCTAGTTGGTTTAGAGAAGTGCATTTCACCTCAGGAGAGGCTGTTGGTTTGCAAATGCCCTAGCAAGCCACCTGAGCTAATAGCGAGCCCTACCTGTATTAAGACAAATTAAGGATTATATAAATGCAACCAAAGGTAGAGGAGGAGGTGATGATATGTACCAGGATGGTCAACATTCCCACATAGCTTCATGTAATGTGATGAACAAGAGGGAGAGGAAAGACATTTGAAACTGAGCAATGCTCACAGGTAGATCTGGTTTCTAGAGAAGAACTTGTCCTCTTCATGGCAGATGCTTTCCCATGGGAACACAAAGGTAGGACTGCGTCTTTCATCTGACACTGTTATCTGGCTCCATTTGCAGCCTTTGAGTAGTTTCCAGAGTTTATTTGCATACCTGTATCTCTCTAAACCTTTGCTTTCCATTTTATAAATGGCTATTTGCTTTAACTCCTACTTGGATTTTGTTTGAGTCAAAAATTACGGAGAGGTGATGGACAAACACAAAAGCAAGCATCCCTTTGGGCAGTAATGGCCCTTCTAGTTGAGATACTTGAACATTCGGTATGTTACAGGGCTTGCTGTGTTCAGAATAACTGACAAAACCTGCTTAGGAGAGATGGTTGTGTGGGGGGCTGTAAACTGAGGACACTGACCAGCACTTCTTGTCTCTGTCAATACTGCCTCCAGAGAGAGAGAAATGTTATTGAACCAGAGGAACAAGTGAGGGAAAGCAGAAAGTGATTAGGGGGTGGCTTTACAAATGAGGATGTGCTAAGGTGGGGATGAGGCAGAACAGCCAGGCATCTCTCAGAGGTGCAGTACAGAAACTGAGGGATCACAAGCTGAAACAAGTGAAATTCCGATTTTCATGAAGAAAGAAGAAATATCACCATGTGAATGTTTCAACAGTGGAACAGATTACCCAGAGAGTTGTGGGGTCTTCATCCTTGAAGATTTTTCAAACACATCTGGAGAAGGTCTTGAAAAACCTGCTTTAACTTGGAAGATAATCCTGTTTTGAAGGTAGGATTGCTCTAGGTGATGCAGTCCTGGCAAGCCTCAATGACTCTGTTGCTTCCTACAGTGAACAGCCTTCCTCAGCAGATCTTCTCGGCACTTTGATCCAGCAAATTTATCAGTCTGTTCGTTGCAATTTGGCTATTCAGAACGAATGGCTTTTTTCACCCATCTGACTGTATTTCCTACCAATGATTTTTTTTCTTTTTGTAAGAAAATTGAGTTTTATAGGACAATTTGGACAATTATTTTAGAGTTTATGGAGAGGGAACCGATCAAGAATGAATTTCAATGACCTTTAACTCTTATTTACAATTTTTGGCTTCATCTTCACTCAATCTCTTTTATAATTTCTAATAGACAGAAGAAAATCCCCATTGCGTGCTAGAATAGGAAAGAGTTGTCACTGCTTTTAATTACACTGGATTTTTCACAGCTAATATAACGTACAAGAAAGAAATGTTCAGTAGTTATGAATTTGGACCAGGGAGCACGAGTTGGGTTCTGTTCCTGACTGGGAGAGCGTTTCCTAGTTACCCTAGGTAAATTGGTACCCCTGGTTGATGCGCAGATGAATTCAAGATCATTTTAACAAACCATTCTGAGGGTCTAAATAATCTCTGTGATTTATTTTACTTTCTGCTCTGAAATAGTATGAGAAAAGGAAGATGAGTAACCAGCCATGGCCTTCCCCATTTTATCAAGGAAAGAAAAACACATTCTGACCTCTTTCTATTCCTGCCTGCTAGGCTCAGATGGTTTGTTATGGTTAAGCTGATAATATTTCACAAAGGCCAAACATTCCGTGGATGGTATGGTTACAAGCTACTCTGTGTTTCTCTGTGCTTTCCTTGCCCGTTCACCACTATGCAGCTGAAAGCTAGCTCAATTTTCTTCTTTCACTTCCCATCACCTCTCTGCTGAACAAGCCACATGCAGGTTGATTCAGGAGGAATAAAGGATGAAAACTAAGAGAGCAGGAAAATCTGTGATAGAATAAGGAAACATATTTTTCAGTTCCTGCTGCTCTTACTGTTTTTTTTCCCCCAGAAACATATTTTCCACTTAACCTGCTGTTCTAATTTAGACAATTTTAATTTATCCATTAGCTGTGATTAAGACCACACTGTATTCATGAGGAGTGACTTTGCCAAGAACCTCTTCTGAGGTATCACAGCTCTAGCGAGAGGCCATACCTCACTGTAGTCAAGTTTAACAATTCCTAAAATGGTCATTTAGAAAAATCTGCAAGTTTAACTCCAACTCTTTCCTTACTAATTAAATTGTAGTTGTAATGCATATAGCCATGCAATGTCATTATTTAATTACTAGAAAGACAATATGTTAAAACTCTTGCAGTAGAACTGAACAGGAGCCAGCAGGGTGCCCAGGTGGCACAAAAGGCCAATGACATCCTGGCTTGGATCAGGAATAAGTGTAGCCAGAAGGACTAAGGACATCATTCTCCCCCTGTGTTGGGCACTGTTAGGTTTCACCTCAAGTACTGGGGGCAGGCTGGGCCCCTCACTTCAAGAAAGATCTTGCTTGAGTGGGTCAGTGGGGAAGGGACTGGAAGGAAAGTCTGATGAGGAGAGTCTGAGGAAGCTAGGGGACCTTCTCCCTCTCTACAACTACCTGAAGGGAGGTTGTAGTCAGGTGAGGTCAGGCTCTTCTCCCAGGCAACTAGTGACACAATGAGAGGGCAGTGCACGAAGCTGCACCAGGGAAGGGTTAGTTGGGATGTTAGAAAGCCCTTCTACAGAAAGGCTGATCAGACACTGCTATGTACTGCCAAGGTGAGGTTCCATATCGATATCAGCGGGAACTTCCCAGTGAGGGTAATGGAGCACTGGAACAGGCTATGGGGGGGTTGTGGAGCCTCCTTCTCTGGACATATTCAAGACCAGCCTAGCTATGTTGCTGTGTGACTTGGTCTAGGGGGCAGGGGGATCTGGACTAGATCATCTTTCCAGGTCTCTTCTGATCCCTAATGATTCTATGATTGTATGAATACAGCATATGTATGGGGCAAATAATGTATTGGTAGTACAATTACTGTTCTCATGTATCCTGAATAATCAAATTAATACAGAAAAACCTAATAACACAGTTAAATTGGTTATACAAAGACTTAATTTCTCTCTCCTCCTTCTTTTCTACTGCTGTGCTCTGCTACTCCAGTGCAGAGCTCTATACTCAGCAGTCTCAACCTGCTACCAGCAGAGCAGCAAGTGGCAAAATATACTACTCTGTGCCAGAAAATGCCTCCTGCTAACTTCAGTGGGGTCTAATTAATGGAAATGACAAAGGAGGTAGGTTCTTAATTATATAGACCTGAATTCTTAATTAGGTTACTTTCTGAACTTGAAATTGTTGCAGCATTTCTGACAATCAAACTTTATTCATACCCAGCCACACAACGCAACCAATTTCAATTTCCTAGTATTGTCACAGCTTTGCCCTTTTTTTCCATTTAAAAGCATAATTTTTCATTTAAAAGCAGGATCCTGCCTGAGGGAGTGACTTTCTATGTGTGCTAGGAGTGGGAAGAAAGGATGCAGAAATCGTCTTATCACTTATCCTACTACACAATGGCCAACGTGCTATGACGTTTGTTCTCACTTAGACAACGAACTTGCTGATACCTTACTGGGACTCTCTGGTTGAAGCTACCCTGGTTGGCTAAACGTATTTCCTAGGCAGGTAGGAATAGGCAGAATCATGACTCCAGAATGCCTCTCACCCTAAATTTCTGTCTGCTTTGTATCAGCAAAGTGGTGTTATTTCACCATCTGACAGTAAGGCAGATTGCCTGCTTTCTTTTCCTGACATTGCAAGTGGTTTTTGATGTGGTGTTCGAGACCCTGTGTCATTACAGTCACAGGAACATGATTCTTGATACCGTCTATCTATTATTTATCTGTTAATGTTGATTACATCTTAAAATCTCAGTCACAGTTTTTATCTGAGCTGAGGAGTTTAGATTCTCTTTTGCTGTCAAAGATTGATGAATGAATGATAGATGACCAAGCTGAAATGATCAGCTCCTCTAACAGGCACGTTCAAGATGCACTCATGGGGTTTATTCTGATTCTTCAAGGACATGCTTCAAAGCTTATTTTCTAGGCATTTAACTCAACTCAAGGTTTCTGATTGTATAATGCAGCTGCTTTTATCTTCCCTTTCTGTTTGTCCTTTTTTTTTAGGGCAGAACATAAATTAACCTGCCCAGCTCCCTCAGCCTCTCCTCATACGACTGGTTCTCTAAACCCCTCACAAGAGTTTGGTAGCTCTGCTGTGACCTGTTCCAGCATCTCCATGTCTTTCCCATCATGAGGCACCCAGAACTGTACACAGTACTTAAGATGAGGCCTCACAAGGGCACAACAACTTCCATTCTCCTGCTGACCACGTTCTTCCTGATACAGTAGGCTAAACAATGGGCAGACGTGTGCTGTTCAGACAAATGTTTGGCAGTAAACATTCCTGTTATTTGTAGGAATGTCTTTATACATCTGTAGGGAAAGTACTGTGTGCTCCCAGAGTAGCAATGTGAGTACCCAACAACCATCCAAGTTGTCTTGGTACAAAGTGCCTTCGGGAAAGGCTGCATGGGGATTTAAAATTGAGCTGAATTTATTCTTTGTCATCCTTTTTCACCAAGAAGGGCAAAACTGAAGTGGAAAATGTCATGGATAAATTAGGAAAGAATAGTGGTAGATAATGCTTTTATATACCTGAAGGGTGTAGTGCTGGATGAAAAGGAAGGGATTGACAATGGATCTGAAGAGAGGAAATAATGAGAGGAAATTATTAAGCAGAATTTAGATTGAATGCTAGGGAACTCATCAAGACAGTGAAGACCTCTAACAACGTGGAACTGTGTCCCAAAGGAAGGTGCTGAAACTTAATTGTGTATTTTTAACAAGCCTTGTCAGGGCGTGTGGAAGAAATGCAGAGAACAGTCACGGGCTTGCAAAGAGGTGCTTTGCTGAAGTCAATTAATGCTCTGATATGTAACTGCCAGCAGGAATTACGGTGACAATTTTTACTGAGGGGATGGAGACGTGGTGTTTAAGAGCTTAGCTGGTTTTCTGCATCAATCTGAATTACTTTTCAGGCACGAATAAACTAATTCTTATTTGAGATGATACACTGAAATCTGAAGTTAATTCACCTTTTCATAGGACCACAGATGTGGTCAGGAAGAAACACTGCACTGCAAGAGCTGTGTTCCACTTGCCCTTAAGACAAGAGGTACCGGGAAATGGTAGTGGGAAAGGAGGAGTCAGAAGGAGGGGAGGATGTCCTCATTTGCCCTCAGGTCCAGGTAGAACTCTGACCCCAAATAGTACTTTGCAGTTTTTCTTCTTACAGGACACAACACCAGAGCAGGAAGGCAACAAATTGCAGCCACAGCAGATAACAGTCTGTCCTCTCCGTGGCAGCATTAAGTGAAATTAATAAAGACAAGTTGTAAAGTTTGAGTATGTCCTCCTCCTTCACCGCATCCCAAAGGTGCTCGGGATAGAGGACTGTAAACATAAAGAAAGTAAGCTCTAAGGATTGTGTCATTAAACAAATCAGATTAGTTGCAGCACAGAGTTTTACATGGTTGCCTTTAAATCCTATTAACTGAAACACAACGTAAAGTCATTCTTCATGTCCGTGGGCAGGTGCAGAAGCGTGCTAGAGAACAGGTCCTAGTAACATTGCAACTTCTTGTGGAAATACATGGCACAGGCATCAAAAGGAGAAGTCAGAGCACACTGACCCAAGACACAGAGGAAAACAGTCATTTTTTTCTAGGAAATTAATCCAGAGGGATTTCTGTAATCAATAGTCCCGGTCTGATGTCTGTCTGATGAAAACACGTGTGGAAAGCAGGGGAAAGGTGGGAGAGCTGGATCCAAATGTAAAACTACATGCTTCACCAAGAGAAAGTGCTCAGTGTGTAATTTACCTGCAGATGGGATGGACAGGCAGAATAATGTTTGTTGGTGCTTGCTGTCCTGTGCTCTCATGCATGCAGCATTCTGGGTCCCTATTTCATATTTAGATGTCTCTGTTCTGGGTCTGATGGTGGCCTGTGGACTGTGTGGCAGAAGTATTGCCTCCTTCTGCTTAGAGCAGTGGGGACACACTGGGATTTCAAATCTGGAATATTGTGTCCAGTTCTGGGCCCCTCAGTTCAAGAAGGACATGGAACTGCTTGAGAGTCCAGGGCAGAGACACAGAGATGGTTAAGGGAGTGGTATGTTGCCCTTATGAGGAAAGGCTGTGGGAGCTGGGTGTCTAGCTTGGAAGAAAGAAAAGAGAGAGAGGTGACCTCACTAATGTTTATAAATGTGTTAAAGGGTGAGTGTCAGCAGGATCCAGAGTTTGAAACCCCCCTGGACTTGATCTGGATGATCCTGATGTGGTGGGGAATTGGACTGGATGGTCTTTCGAGGTCACTTCCAATCCGTAATGTTCTGTCCTATGATGTTCTGTGACTTGGTCTAGGTGATCCTGCTGTGGCAGAGGGATTGGACTGGATCATCTTTCAAGGTTTCTTCCAATCCCTAGTGATCCTACGATTCTAGGATGAAGCCAGGCTCTGCTCAGCATCATCCAATGCTAGGACAAAGGGAAGTGGGTACAAAGTGGAGATAGGAGGTTCTATCTAAACATGAGTATGTTGTTCAAGGCTCTTCTAGGTTCATCTCATCCAGATGCTGATTATGAGTGATATCAGTGATATCAGTGCTGATCATGAGTGCCTCATGATCTAGGTGATCCTGCTCTGGCAGGGGAGGGGTTGCACTAGATGATCTTTTGAGGTCCCTTCCAACGCCTAATATTCTGTGATTCTGTGTTGATGTGATGGCTGATGAATTTTTGCCTTGATATTCAGGCCCAGATACACAGCCAAGAAAAAATGAGAAACTTTTTTACTGTGAGGCTGACAGAGTACTGGAACATGCTGCCCAGAGAGGCTGAGGAGTCTCCTTCTTTGGAAATAGTCAAAACCCTTGTGGATGTAGTCCTGTGTGACCTACTACTATAGGTGATCCTTCTCTGGCTGGGGGGTTGGAGTAAATGGTCTTTTGAGGTCCTTTCCAACCCTAACTTTCTGTGATTCCTCTTGCAGCATACATTGCAGGTAAGGAGCCTGTTTGTATGCTTCCACTTAAAGACTACCCACAGTATTTCCTAGCAGTATAGATTTACCTGTCATGCGATGCTCTCAGCACTGCCGTCTGTTTAGTAGATTCATTTGTGGTCTCGGTTTCTACAGTTACCATAAAAGGTCTTTGAATCAGGGACCATAATTCTATTTAGTGTTTGTAAAGCATCTATCATGATGGGTATCATGTTCCATTTTGGGACCAAGAACCTCTATTATATTCCTAGTTATGCCTGTTATTGTGATTCCCTGTAATCCAAATCCTTTTCCTGCTCTGCCTTGTGAGATGTTTCTCGTTATCTTGCACGGGCGCAGGATTTAGTGCAGGCAGGATGCACAAAGCCTGCATTTTCATCAGATATACTACGACGTTTTTATACTTTTAATGTGATGAAATTGCAGCGCTCAGCCGTTAGCTGAGTGTAATACCTGTTATAAATACCTACGTATTGACCCATGGAAAAATTTACATCTGCTGTAGGTCAGAGAGATTTCAAAGAGCTCTTAAAAACGGTGATGGAAGGGCAGCAGTGTATGTGATGACTATACATCATGTAATCGAAGGGGAAAAAGTACCCCTCACAGAAAATAAGGCGATAAATGGAAATGGCTAACTGTGTTTCTGCCTTTGTGTTTGGAGAAGACGAAGGAAGAGGCTCACTTCAAAGATTCTGCATCACTTCAGCTGTTGTATTAGAGATTGTGCTGAGCAAAGAAATATTGATCCTAAGAGCACAGTGAATTTAAGATAAGATTGGACAGTATTAACAAGAGTAGGACTTGATTGTCTCTTCTGTCCTAGTAAACGGCATCATAGAGTATTAAAAAAAAAACAGGTGGGAAAAATCCAGACAAATTCTGTGTACACAGGCTATTCTAAATTTCTGCTTGTAAATGATTTCTTGCACGCTAATAATTTCGGATTTGCAGGATGTGTTTTTTATTCCATATCGCTGCAAAGCCGCCTTCTTTAGTTAGCAAACACACGCGGTTGCAGATTACATAAGGGAACTTTGAATTAAACTTCAGCCACAACCATGCAGCCACGGGCAAGTGATTTTTAAGAAAAGTATAAATATATATTTATTATTTATACAACTGTTTAAAATCAAACACATCTCAAATTTGAAACAGGAAGGGCTTATTTTCTCAAAGCATAAGGCTGAGTTTCCATCACAGGAAGAGGCTTTGGAGGGACCATTTCTGTGCTCTGTGGGGTCAGAGAGGTGATGCATAGATGCTGACTGGCAGGTGCTTGTTCAACCTTTTAGGAATAATCCTAGTGAAGAAGGTTTCAGAACCTTCAGCCTGCTTCACTTCTCATATATCTATGTAGACCAGTGTGTCTAAAACTGTGCTCCTCCACTGCTGGCCCCCTGCAGATATGGGTTGCATCCTCAATGCCTTTTCACAGAATCACTGTGGTTGGAAAAGACCCTTGGGATAATCAAGTTCAACTACCAACCCTACTATACAAAGTTCACCCTTAAACCATACCCCTCAGCACCACATCTAAATGATCTTTAAACACACCCAGGGATGGTGACTCAACCCCTTCCCTGGGCAGCCTGTGACACTGACGAATTTTTCTGTGAAAAAGGTTTTCCTAAAGTCAAGTCTAACCCTCCCTTGTTGTAATTTGAACCTAT
>VZRI01008466.1:0-76999 GCA_013397515.1 Upupa epops | reverse complement strand
TGGACTGCCCAGAGCAGTGGTGGAGGCCCCATCCCTGGAGGTGTTTAAGTGCCACTGGCTGTGGCACTTAGTGCCCTGGTCTAGGCAATTGTGGTGATGTTAGATCCTAGGACAGGATGGATGATCTTTTCCAGCCTGAGTAATTCTGTGCTGCTGTGACTAGATGAGGTTCAAAGGTCCTTTCTGACCCAAACCATTCTGTAGTATCTGATATTTTTCTTCATGTCTTGTGTTTCAGTTTGCACCTTTCTGAACAAAAGGTGCCTCTCTGCTTCCCTGGTTGCCCTTTATTCTGATCTGTGGCTTTCCTATCTCAGAGGAGCTGAGATCACCACAACATAAAGCAATGGGATAAAATTCACATCCATCTGGCTTTTGTTATGTGCATTTGCATCTGTCACAGCTATATATGTGTTGTGTTAGATAGGGTGTGCTGATGTGTTGTACAGTTAAGTGTTATTGCTGTGTATCCCACAACTTGACTTAAAATGGACTTGACTGCAACTTAATAGCACTTGAGCCGACTGCATAAATGTAAGTCATGACTGCCTAAAAGCTGTGGAGCGTTATGTTGAGTGAAGACAAGTGTCAAACCCTTTTATTTAAAGACCAGAATAATTCCCCTTTTTAATCCTACAATAAATGCAATTTATGAGATATCAAGACATGAGAGACTTGTGTTTTGATAGGTTTTACAAGTAGATATCGACGTAACTGTGGTATTTGGAGAGGCGTGTCCCGCACATGAGAATGGGTTTTGTTAATAATCAGTGGGGTTGAGCTCTGATAAATAAATGAATTCAACCTTTGCCTTTTGTGGGCTGTGCTTGGCCTATAGGTACTCTATCAGTGGTAGTTTTTAATGTGAGTTAATACTATGCCTGGGAGGCTTGGAAAACGAACAGTGTTTTCACAGAATCATAGAATCATTAGGGATCAGAAGGGACCTCGAAAGATCATCCAGTCCAATCCCCCTGCCACAGCAGGATCACCTGGACCAAGTCACACAGGAACACATCCAGGTGTGGGTCTTGAATGTCTCCAGAAAAGGAGACGCCCTTCCCCACAGTAAATACATTTCAGGCTCGCTTTTATATTGCAGCTTCATAGGCTGGGTCTAATGATCTCAAAGGTCTTTTCCAACCTCAATAATTCTGTGATCTGAATGGAGATACCTGTAATAGGTGTTTTAAAAGATACCTGCTTGTTTTGACACCTAGTGTTAAATGTCTTCAATATGGACCATAGCAAAAAATTCTAGCTCGCATATGCAAGCAGCATTCTAGCAGAGATTGAAAACCTAGACATTAACAGCTTGTCCAGATATCTCAAGGGTATTGTATAGCCTTTCGTTTCACAGGAAGTATAGTAGCAGATGCTATTGCTAATATTGCTAAAAAAGCCTTGCTTCGTGTCTCTCTGTGGACTAAATTCAAGTCCTATTAAAATCAATAGGAAGGTTCTGAGCAGAGGGACCCTTATGTCTTTGAACTACAGAGGCTGCAAATGTCCTGAGCACACAAAATATCTTACTCAACACTTTGGAAGAAACCAACGCTGACAGTAACTGCGATTATTTTCATTTTCCCATAAATACTGGCTTAAAAATAACCCATGGAGGTTCACTTTGTTGGAAACACATATTAAAGTGTTGTTAATTCAGAAAGTGTGAAGGTATTTCAGAAGTTTAGGGGTCTTTTATTAAGTTGCAAGAGAGATATTATTGGTAATAGTGAATTTGTCATGTAAAAATAGGCAACTGCTGCACCAAAGATCTTTAAAAGCATTAGGGCTGAATAGGCCAATGGCATCCTGGCCTGCATCAGCAGTAGTGTGGCCAGCAGGACTAGAGAGGTTATCATCTCCCTGTATTTTGTACTAATGAGGTCTCATCTCATTTAGTTTTGGGCGCTTCAATACCAGGAGGACATTGACATACTGGAATGTGCCCAAAGAGTAATGAGGCACCAAAGGGCCTGGAGGACAAGGCTTATGAGGAGCTGTTGAGGGAACTGGGGTTGTTTAGCCTGAAGGAGGCTGAGGGGGAAACCATACCACCCTTACAACTACCTCAAAGGAGGTTGTAGAGAGGTAGGGGTTGGTCTCTTCTCCCAAGTCACTAGCAATAGTACAAGAGGAGATGTGACAGGGGAGGTTAAGATGGTCAAGTATTGGCACCAGCTGCCCAGAGAAGTGGTGGAGACACCATCCCTCGAGGTGTTCAAAAAACATGTGGATTTGGCACTTGGACACATAGTTTAGTGGGCAGGGTGGTATTGAGTTGGTTGGACTGGAAGTCTCTTCCATCCTTTATGAATCTATACTAATTAACATCTTCTTTTGTTTGTCTGGAAATTATCACAGGACATCCTTTCAAACATCAGCCACCTATAGCTGCTTGACAGTCTAAACCAGAGGCCAGCTTTGATAATAATCTAATGGCAGTTAGTTATAGGAATTTTGGAAGAGTTAACTCTAGCAGTGCTGCTACCTATATGCATTCAGGTACGCGCAGTGCTGCAAGCCCAGAATATAGGGTGTTTAGGAACAGCGTCAGAGGTGGGCTTGTGACCATGTGTGACCATCAGGAATGGAAAAATTTCTGTGAAATTCATTCTCCATACATCTCAGGCCACCTGACTTTTAGTAACTCGCTTCTTAGCTCCTGGATGTCGATGTGCATGGTAACCTTGCTGTGCTAGAAGGTTTGATGTAATTCTCTTTAACTAAAATCTAGAGGAACTGCGATGCTTTAAAATCCAGGAAAGGTGACACCTGCCCTGGTATTTAAATGCTCTGCCTTGTTCCTTGTGACTACCAGACTTGCTGAGTGGTCATTTCTGCCAAACAGCAGATTTTCTTTCGCCCTCTGAGTTGCTAATAGACTCTATCATGCTGCTGTAGCAGCACAATACCGGGATAACAGTTTTATCTTAGGTGTGCTGTTCAATTAGTGTTAAACAAGTACTGCTTTGACTTCATGGAGGCTATTAGCATGAAGTGCCACATCTTGGGTGGCTGTCAGCAGCACACAGAGGTTATCCACATGCCCTCCCTGCCAACACATTCTTTCACAGTTTCGGAGTTTTAAGCTGTTTTAATTTTCTTGTGTTCATTTTCATCTCCCCCAGTGATTGGTGGTGGTAGAGGCTATCTGGGAGAGCAGGCAATGTGCTTTCAGTGCTCTCCACAGCCAAGGGTTTCCACCCCTCTTGGTGGTGAGTTGCTTTCGTAATGATTGAGCAAAAAGGCTTAGCCTGGTAAACAGTGATGCTCCTTTCCTTATGTAGTTTTAATGAGACAGTCATCAAAATTAAGTTAGGAATGGAAAGAAAGAAAATCAGTGGTGATGAAGCAAATGTTCCCGACCATAATTAGCATTTACTAAGTAGCAGTAGTGTTAGTTCTTGGCAAAATGCTATCTTCTGGATTTACAAGGTCGATGAAGTGTGTAGTACACGTTTAGATATAAAATATATGAATTGTCCCCTGGACCATGATGGGACCTCTTTGGGAAATACAGAAATGGCTGGCTTTCTTTTGAAAGGCTTGCAAGTTGATGGGATGTTTTATTTGTTAAATCCCAGGAAACAAACAATGAATCAAAGGTAGTTTCATTAATAAACCTGATACCAGCAACATTTTTATGATAAGCTATAAGTTTGACGGTGCTGGTCATTGAATGCTCTACATTGTCATAGTCTACAAGCCTATGTGGGTACTCTCTGAGGTAATGAAGTGAGTAAAGAAACATTCAAAACAAGACTCCTCTCCAGTCAACTGACAGGGTGTTGCAAGCAATTTAAATAGATTATTACCAGGATTATTTGCTTAAAGCTCCTATATTTATGCCAAGTATTTCTAACAAGAAGAAAAGAAATGCTTTGGATCCGTTAGTGCTTAATTTGCTTTTGTGTCACACACATCTGTCCAGTTTTTAAGGTGCAATTTTAGATGATTTTTTTAAGGGGAAAGAGACAGCTGACTCTTACTGTTCTGTGTTGGAAATTCACATAGGATGCGTGTTACAAATTGGTAGTGTATAGCTTTAGCCCTTGAGGGTTTAGGGCTAGAACATATTAACTAGTGTGGAGAAAGTGAACTGTGCCGTCCAGTCTCTTGAAAGCCTTGGGGGTTATGAGCCAGGATTTCAGTAGCTGTGGTCATGCCAAAAGCAGCAAGAAAATCAAATGGCAAATAAAATATTTAGTCTGAAATAAAACCTAAAGGGCAATAGTTACAAAATGAAAAGCTTTAGAGGATGCAGAGGAATAAGGAAACAAAGATGTTGGAACTTACTAGAGAGTCAGGCTTGTTGCAGATTCAGCCTTAAATGATCTGTGAATACTGTTTATGAATCTGGAACTGTATTTATTCTGCGATAAGAAGAAACAAGCAAACCACAATGGTAGGTTATCCTAGCAGCTGGAGAGGAAATGAAATGAAACTGCAAAAGTTGAGTTTCCTACATTTTAATTTCTGATGCTGTTTCTGATTCTAAGGGATCTTTTCCACAGAGACTCCCTTTAATAACAGCACCACTTTTTTTACCTCTGAAAAAAAATATAGGGTAAATTGCAGTATGTAGCCCTCTGAAAAATCATTTTTACCTCACAGTACAGTTACTTTTTAATGAGAAATATAGAAGCTGATTAATTGTGGCTTCTGCATCTGTAATCCAGGTTGGATATATCTGCAAACAGACTGCCCATCAACCTGAACTCCTCAGAAAATCCTCTGTTTACAGTTACAGAAAATAGTATTTAAGCATTCCTCCCAGTACCAAGACCGTAACGCAGAGCCAAGGCTGTGCCGGAAGCACTGAGAATTTGCAGCTTCTGTTAAAACCAATGGGTTGGTGCTGCACACCCTGTATTTACCATGAAGTGAATGCTGCTTCTGGTTAGTTTTAGCAGGATGGAATACTGCTGTTGATAGCATATTTTCTAAATTATTATGAATAATAATTATTTAATTATTACTATATATTATTATACTAGATTTTTATTAATCTAAATACAAGATTTTCTATTTGTATTACTTGCTAGAATTCAAAATTTCAAATGTTTTTCATGTTATTAATTATAATTCATGTCTTTCTACAATGAAATATTTACAAATGAAATCTCTGCTTTAAGGTCTGTTTAGCATCCTGATGTGTTCTCCACAGCAATCTTGTGTTTGAAGCGTGTTTAACAAGAGTGAGCTGTCATAATCTTAGTAGTAAATACTGTATTTCAACTTGGTTTTCATCTGAATTGGAGGGTAAGTTCAGTTTCTTAAGTGAAAGAATTTGCACTCAACACATTAACCCATTTCTGGAGGTTTCCCACTGCTAAAATACATGGGAATGTGCCAAAAATAATCATTCACATTCAGTGGCTTCCGTTCCATCATTTATTAATTCTTCTTTGCTGCAGAAATTATAACTCCTCTATGGTTTTCCTTGTGGTTTTCCTTGATAACTGCATGGGGTTGCATTAATACTGCAAAGAAACATGGTTTGGTAACATCCTTCCTCTGGAAGGGAGGTGTGGTGCCATGCTGCAAAGAGAGTCATGCTGTACAAGAAGGGAGTTCTCCTCTGTTTCAGCTAAGTAGGAGGAAGTTTGGAACATTGCAGCATCAGGGTGCAAGGTGCTTTTGCTCTGCTTTATATCTTATTATATCTAATTTAATGTTGAGCTCCTCTAGCACAAAAGCTGTTTGTTCTCAGATGGTTTAGTTGGGTTAGACAAAAGAAAGCAAGACTCTAAAGCCATTAATCTATATCATTTGAGTGACGGCATATATGTTTTAGTTCAGTGGGTTTCCTGTATTGCTTTTTGAGCTTGAGCATTAATGAATTCCATTTTTCAACAACATGCCCCCTTTGGGATGTGCAGGTTTTTTGAGTGTTATTGAATTAAGGCTGTGCAATACCCACTCAATGTATTTTTGTCTTTGGCTGCTGATGGGACTTCCAGCTGAGATTTTGTTCTGCTATGCAGTTTCTGCTTCATAGTTGTCTCTTTTGATTTTTTAACTCTTTTTTTTTTAACACAATCTCATAGCTTGATAATTTTAATTAAAATATTTTCGAAATATTCATATTAATTTGTGTATGATTTGCAATGCCTTCACTAGAAATTAGCCGTCACCCTGGGTATTCTTACATGGAGGTTGAACCAACAATTGAGTATTTCAATGTGATTGCAGCCATATCTTTCAGGGTTTGATATTTAATCATTCATGCAATATTCTTCTTAGCTTACACTGCTTTAGAATAATTCACAATCAATTCTCATGTCTTAATTCTCATTACCATTATCACAAAGCCAGCAGAAAATGCTTTCTTTAAAATACTACTTGGTAGTATTTCACTCTGAAGTTGTATCCTGTTTTGAACATTACTCTGGAACACACTCAGAAATCTTTCCCACTGAAGAAGACTGAATTTATAACTTGTGCTTGTTTAAAACAGTGACATAGTATTGAGGAGAGGCTGGGGCAGCTGGGCAGGTTGAGTTTGGAGAAGAAGAGTCTGAGGAAGGACCTCATTATCCTCTACAACCACCTGAAGGGAGGTTGCAGAGAGATGGATGTTGGCCTCTTCTCCTTGATGACTGCTGACAGAAACAGGGGCAACGCTCTGAAGTTGAGGCAGAGGAGGATTAGATTGGATCTTAGGAAGAATTTCTTTACAGAAAGAATGGTGAGGCATTGGAGTGTCCTTCCCAGTGAGGTGGTTGAGTCCCCATCCCTGGAGGTGTTGAAGAAGTGTGTGGACATGGTGTTTGGTGACATGCCAGAGCAGCAGCAGGGAGAGAATTGTTTTGCATTTTTCCATCGATCAGGTATTTAGACATTTGTGCATGTGGGGATGGCTGAACTTGGTGATCTAGGAGGTCCTTTCCATGTTTATTCTGTGATTTAGGAGAAACACATTTTTCTTTTATTTGAGCATTGGATCCTGTATTTGGTGGTATTTTAACTGGAGATAAGCTGCTCTGGGATGGCAGGTACTTCTAGCTATTGGTCATGCGGATAACCATCACTGAGATAGTTCCATCCACCAATTTCTAGTTAAAATATTGCATGAAAATAGTATTCCTACAATAACAGGTTTCATGACTGGCAGAGTTTGTGGAAACATGATTCTGATGTACTATCTACAGTAATGAAACTAAGAAGTAAGAGGTTTAACATTTACTTAATTTATACTGAAAAATTTACAGAAACAAACAATTTTTGAAGATGAATATATTCAAGAATATAACATATTTGGTTATCTATGGGCTCTGACTGCATTAATGTAAAAGTAAATATACTGGGCAGACTGCATACAGCATCATCCTGTGGTGGCCGGCTTTATTTTTATATTGCTTGCAAGAAGTGATGTGCAAATCAACCTTTTGCTGACCCATGAGAGACAGGAGACCCTATCATTCTTCAAAGATGGGTTGCAGATAGAATGTAATATTTCCTCTGTGTAGAATTGTGACAGAGTTCTTGCTGACTTTTTTTTTTGAGAATCACGTCACAGTGGATGGCAAAGCAGCAAGATAAATTTGAGTGATGTTAAAAGAAAACTTCATGCAGCAAGTAAAGACCCTGCTGCTGAATTCCACACTAGTTGTTTTGTTGGGAAAATGGGCTTGAAGACAGCACTGTTTGGTGTGGTCTTATAGAATCATAGAATCATCAGAGATAGGAAGGGGCCTTGGAAGATCATCTAGTCCAATCCCCCTGCCACAACAGAATCACATAGACCAAGTTGCCAGGAACATATCCAGGCGGGTCTGGAATGTCTCCAGAGAAGGAGACTCCACTTATGCATAGCATAGATACTCTGAGCAATATACAGATACTACTGAGCTATAGGTCAAGCCACTCCAGTTCCAGTTTGTGGCTGACCTATGCTTACTTTATTTGTCATAAAACCAGCTGGTTCTTCACCTGTTCTGCTTCTCTGCCCAGGGGACATTGCTCTTGTCTAACTGCTTGTCCATGGCCTGCAGCAGTGCCATGGGGCCCAAGGGGCTTCCTGATATTCCTGAAAAGCAGGGAACCAAAACTTCAGCTCTACTAAAACTCTTTATCATAATTCTGCTACTGTTGCACCAAGGACGAGGATTATCTTCCTCCCAGTCTGCCGGCTGTATGTGCACAAGTGCAGGTGCACATTCCTGAGTCCAGTTCTACTTTTATTTTAAAGCCTTGAATTGAGATAGATGGAGTTTGTTGTCAGGCCATCCTTGCAATGAAATAGAGGTGTTTTTCTATTTCCTACCTGAAAAATCTCAAAGTGCCTATTACAAGGAGCAAGAGTTTCCTTGTACAAGTGACCAATATTTCCTATGCACATGCTGTTATCACCCACAACTAACTGAATCCTTCAAAATAAACACCTCACTAAGGCAGAGGGTAGAATACAGAAAACGTTCTCAGATCATCATCTTTTTTGTTTAGTTTTAAACTTTTATCTTTTCTGGTGTTTACAGTGATTTATGGCAAACAAAGTGTCTTTGTTATCAGGCTTCTTGTTTGAAAACATTCAAATATATTCCAGGATATGTTCTCTAAATAATAAATGCTTATTTATATGAATGTCACTCTATGAGCTTTTCAGCTAGAAAACCAAACTCATCTGTCATTTGTGAATTGCCAGGCACTGAATTATATCCAGGGCCTAATCTGCAGACCTCAACATCTCCACTAAGCCGCCAGCTGGGCCCAGTGCTACCAGCATCCTTATGTAAACTGGGTTTGAATATGTCCACAGATCAGTCTGAGAGCTCATTTAACCAACTGTCTTTTAAAGTGATTAATTTCAAAATCAGTTTGTCACCTTTGGGAAGAGGCACCTTGGGTCTTTGTCACATCTGAAAAATAAGTGGGCAGACTGGGAATTTAGACAGACAGCTCTAAGTGAATATATGGAGCCATCTGCTATTGAGTCAAACAAATGCATCACATTTTTGTCAATAACGCTGTGTAATGCTGACAATTCATCCGAGTCTCTTTTTGTTGCAATAAACCCTGCTTACAACTCTGGTACCATCCATGTATGTGCTTTAATTCAAGCCTTTATGATACTAATTGACAGCCACCAAGACATAAGTAGTTCACCCGGTTCAAATTAAATTAGTGGGGAGAAATATTCCTACAAAAATGTAACACTTGATTTTGAGAAGCCTATCCCATGGGTGTTTTGGAAGGAAAAGTCTTCTTCTGGCTGCACCATCTTTTCTGGGAAGATCATCATCTGCTGTACAAGCACTTGCCTTTTAGAGGCAATTTATAATTAATGTAAATGCTTAATGGGACATTTCCCTTGACCGTAGCACACCATGCTGCCCAAACTTCCTCTCACACTCCAGTTCCCTGCTGAAAAGCGAGTGGGTTTTTCCAAAAAGAAGAAAGTAAAAATATTTCCCAGAAATAGTTCATTCAATATCTCTACAGCTGGTCAGTGAGGGCATTATGCCACCCCAAATCAGATGGTAGCGTGTGGTTCTTTCCCACTGCCCAAAAAGTGTCTCTGTTGAGGATCTATACCTGTAATGGTATCAACTCCAAGGATTGCTACAGATTTATGGTGAACTGCTACCAATCCACTGGGAGTCCTTAGAAGGTCAAGGGATCAGTAAATACTACGTATGTGACTTACTGCTAATATGAAAATTGTGTGTGCTGGCATAAAAGGTCATTCTTCTGGAAGGAAACATTTACTGAGTTTGTGCTGACATCACTTTCAAAGAAAAGAGGACCAAACCAAACTGGAAAATAAACGAAACCTCTTCATTAGAGCTCAAGCCAGTTGTTTTGTTTATAAAATAATCATGGTTCAATTTTCTCCCCTCTCTCTTGTTTTGCCCAGTTGTAATTAAAAGGCTGGTGAAAGAGTTTAATAAAGTCTGGGGGTTTTTTTAATCCAGTAAATTATTTACAGCTTTGAAATTACATCGAACTATCTGCAAATGATGCTGAGCTTAGTGTTCATTTCTCACACAGGCACATACACACAAAAGCCATCAAACAGGGAGAACAGCTACAGATAGATGAAAAAAACAAGGAAAAGGAAAGATTTTATGTTAGAAAAAAGATTATTAGCTGAATTAGATAAAAAAATTCACTTTGACCTCATACAAATCATTATTATAATTATAAAGCAGACTTATGTAAACGATTTTATTTAGCTCAAAATACCTAGGGAGTGAAGTTGAAATAGCAGGAGGACAAACAATTTCAATTTCAAATTGATCAGAAGTGACCTAATCAATTGACCAATTGTGACTTGATTTGCTAAGCTAGTAAACTGAAAAATCAATTAGTGACATAACTGTAAATGAATTTACTAAATAAAGGGTAGTCTTTCAATAATTCCAGGCTGAAAAGAGGCATACTAGAAACATTACTAGAAAAAGGACTGGATGGCATTAAATCCATTAGCTTTGATTGCACTAAGCATTGGTAGAGATTTTGATGTTAAAGAAAAAAGACAAAAACCTTGCCAGGGAAGCTCAGCTGTCATCTCTGAGATGGGAAATAAGGAAATTTATATGGTGATGTTTCATGTTAGCGTATAGGAGAATTACAGAATCATAGAATCAGTAGAGATTGGAAGGGACTTTGAAGGATCATCCTGTCCAATCCCCCTGCCACAGCAAGGCCAAGTTGCACAGGAACACAGGCCCCCTGAGCAGCCTGTTCCAATGCTCCGTTACCCTCACTGTGAAGAAGTTACTTCTGATACTCATATGGAACCTTCTATGTTCCAGCTTGCACCCGTTGCCCCTTGTCTGATCACCAGATTTCACATAGAAGAGCCTGGCACCATCCTCCTTAAACCCACTGAGATTATATCCACTGAATCACAGAATTATTGAGGCTGGAAATGAGCTCATCCAGCACAGCCCATGATCTAACATTAACACATCAGCTAGACCAGAGGACTGTCTTTTCCAACCTTGTTGATCCTATGATCAGTGAGTTAATACAAAATTATACCAGACTAGGGTTTGAAATCTAGTTTTTAATAATTTTGCTACTAAGGAGTGTCAATGGTACTGAGGACACTATTACATTTCACTGGTCCTTGAGTTTGAAAATACATGAATGCCTGAGTGCCTTACTCTAGTCTCCTCATAAAGACGCATAACAGCACCAATTGCTAAATCCATTAACACTGTGTACTGGGTCTTGCTGGTATATGCTAGAGAAGAGGGACTGCTACTTATTTCACTCTCAGCAGTGGAATTCTGCTAATGGTTAGTCAAGTGAGCAAATATCAGTACCAATACATAATGAAAGAAATATATAGTGTGATCTGTTTGCATCTCTAGTAACATAAATAGTAATAACTCTTGCTTATTACAGTATCTGCTAAACCACACTTTGACAAATTAGAGTAAGAAATAGTAGTCGATCATTATCTGAACAGCTTTGATTGATTGAATTAGTCAATGCGTTACATTGGGTTGGGCTGGAAAATATATTTAGTAATAACTTCTACAGTTTTCAAATACTGCTTGAGTAATATATGGTTCCATTGTGGTAGATTCATATATATACACCTATCTATTTCTTAATATTGTTTTCTGTGCATTATCTCTATTGGAAAGAAGAGTAGCTGAAGTAAAATAAAATTAGTAGTAGAAAGAGTGAAAACATTATGATGCAACTGCACCTTGACACTCAGGAAAGATGAAAGGTCTTGCAATTGATGACTATATGTTTGCAACAGTTAGGAGGACTAACAGAAGCTCATCATAAAGACTGTTCTCAGTATGTGCTCTGTGGTTTGGCTGGTCCTCAAGGAGGAAAGTGGATCATTCTGCATGTACCTGACTCTTGAGGAAGCCCATGAGGGCCATGCTTAATTACAACTATCTGCAGAGTAGTGCTGGTGAAAAATACCTGGAAATTTCAAAACTAGATGTGCTCAGTGAGATTGCTGTTGTCCAGTAAGCACTTTTGTACATAAATATCACCTAAGAGCATAATAGCTACCAAATACATCTAAGTAAATATAATTTTAACGCAGTCCAGTAGATATTTTTCCCTTCTAAACCATTTGTGATCCTTCCAAGCATGAAAGAGGCAATAACTGCAAAACAAGTGTTCTTCTACTTAATTTCTCTTTTTCCGTTGATTGCAGAATTAAAGCAAAATATGTGAGTAGAGTGTGTAGCAAAGATTTGGGTTTCTTTACAATTAATTTACTTTATGTTGTCCTGTATATTTTTATAAATGCAGATCTGTATTTACAGTCTTTCTTGTTAAAAAGCAAAAGTCTTAAAGGAAAAACATGCTGTGAATTCTAGAATATCAAAAGCATCCATTAATTCCTTTTGAACCATAACAAGGGTAGGGTGTTGCTGACAGAATTGAAGGATCCTTAGGATAATCATCTGTTACTTTGATCAATCCTGTTATTGTTTCTGTTTTGAAAAATGTTGTTACTGGGAGGAAAAAAGTGTCAGTTGCAATATTAACACAGGATCCTGTCCAGCATGACCTGGAGAAGCTTAGAGTTGCTAGTGAGGTAATATACGAGCTAGTGTAGGGTCCTGCACCTGGGTAGGACTAATCTCATGCATCAATATACATTAGAGTAGACCAGTTGGAGATTAGCTCTGAGAAGGATCTCATGATCCTGGTGAACATTATGTTGTCCATGACCCAGCAGTGTGCCTATGTTCCCGAGAAGGCCAATGGAATCTTAGAGTGCATTAAGGCGTCTGTGGCCAGTAGGTTTAGGGAGGCCATCCTCAGGAGATTCCTATGGAGAGCAACAAAGATGCTTGGAGACCTGGAGCATTAAGAGAGCTGGGACTATTTAGCCTAGAGAAGATGGAAAGAGACTGTGTCCATATCTATAAATACTCAAAAGGCAGTTGTAGGGAGGATGGTGCCAGACTGCTTTGGTAGTGCCCAGTGACAGGACAAGGAGCAATGGTCACAAGCTGGAACACAAGAAGTTTCAGTTAGATATGAGAAAAAAATTGTATTTTACTGTACAGAGGACTTTGTCATCACAGCACTGCAATAGGCTGCCCAGACAGGTCGTGGAGCTGCTTTCTCTAGAGATCCTCAAATGCCACCTGGTTGCAGTCCTCTGTAATGTGCTCTAGGAATAAACTATCCCTTGAGATCCTTTCCAACTGACAATTCAGTGATTACATGATCCTTAAACTGAATCCGTACGTCTGATCAAGCTGGGTTTGTTTCTTTATCATATGTCATGCTTAACAAAGAAAAGACTATGTCCTGTGTGACAACGTGGATGGGATTCTGGCTACCCCTTACAAACACCTCTGCCTTATCCTCATTTAATTCAGAGTGTGCTGCGATGGGAGAGGGCAGAGAGATGCAAATATGAATTGAAAATCATCTACAAACATGACAGGCTTAAATTAATGACTGATATTTTTAAGTGTCTAGAGCCCACAGTGTCTTGTGTGGAATTTAATTACAGGTGTCTCCATACGATTACTCCTGGTGAACTGAGTCCTACAACCACCATCCTGTGTTACCCTTTCAGTAACCTTTCTGCAGTGCTTAGGATTGAAAACTTGAGTGTAAAAACCTGCTTCTGCATGTGCAGGCACTACAGAGGTAGAATGTAGCAGTCCCAGGCAAAGCTTTAATGTCCCTATGAACAGTATTTAAACAGCTTTCTGTGACCACTGAGGAACTGTATTGTTGACAAAGGATAAAATACGTAATCATGAGTAGCTTGGATGAAACTTGTGGATGTAGAGGTGATAGTTAAGATGTAAACCAGGAGTAAAACATACTGTGGAGTGTATGGACGTGTAAACACAGAAATCATTGAAAGGTGATGTTTGGAAAGTACAGCTTTAGCTATGATTGGTTTGAAAGTCACTCTTGGGTTGGGGCTAAATCAGCTCTAGTTTTGTATTACATGTTCACAGGATAGAATCAAGTGAGTTGCTGCTGCTGTTGTGATGTATGTATGAGGATGGAGGTAAACTTGATTCAGGGATCGTGTTAGCTTTCTGTAGCTCTACAAAAATGGACCACATTATCTTGATAAGTCTTTCTTTATGTGCAGTTTGGTTAATTGACTGAAAATCAAAACACCATTCAATACTAACTTTTGCAGCAGCACAGAACAGCAAATGTTCTTCTCAGATTTCAATATATATTCTTAAGGTGTTTAAGTGCTTCAGCTTTTTCATTTTTACATTAGAGGCAGGAGGAAACAAGCTGTGCATCAGCTAAACTGGTATTTTTCACATCTTTCTCAGCTCATTGAAGGGAGCATATAGTAAAAATCCATCATGAACACCACTTTCCATTTATGCTTTCAGGCAAAGGGGCTAGACAAAATGCAGTCCACTACTCTAATAAACTGAAATAATGGATTCAGTATAATTTTGCATATCAATAGTGTAGGAGTCAATAAAACTGTTTACTGTCTTTTGATGCCATAATGCTGTCATCACTAATTCTTTTCAACTGCTGTACTATTCTAACCCTTACTGTAGTCTCTGCAAAGCTTATTTTCTTCAGCTTCTTTCTAAGCTTTCCTGTAATATTGTGAAGTCAGTTTAACATCTGACCTTTTAGCCAGCAGACTGGAGAGCATCCCTGCTGAGTTCATGCAGAAGAGCTTGATTGCTCTGTTGGGCAGTACAGTGTTTTGGATATGCAGATGCTAGTGACTGAAGTGCATTATCCGTCTTGAATACCACTTGATTTATGCTGAAGCTTTTGAGTTCTGTTCTTTGAATAGGTCCCACAGTAATTGAATTCTCATATTGTGCACAAAAAGAAGCCCTGCCTTATGTGCAGAACTGAGAACTCCCCTGATTGTTACAAATTGGCATGAGAGGGCTTTTGAAAAAAAGTACATGCGACACCCGCAGCAATATTCTAGCTCTCCGGATTCTGATGGTTTCATATAGAAATTGATTTCTATTACTGACCTAGGAGTGACAGGCAAGATGACAATGCGCTGAGCATTCAGTCTTAATGCAGCTCCTGGAGATTTGTTGAAATTCTCAGTCCTTCATTCCTCTTACCTGCCAGAGCTGTCTTACAGTGCTCAACCCTTTTTATAGAGCTGGCTAAGTTCCTGTGAGCATGCTGCTAAATGAAAGGAGGCTCACAGAGGCAAGATGTGGCACTAAAACGTCAGATAAGGTTACCTAGTGAGAGAACAAAAGACGGAAAAATTTCTTCAGCTGTTGGTTCATACGATCCCCAGGAAAGACCCTCAACCTTCAGGTACTGAGTCTGGAGTTCTGGTGGACTTTTTCTTTACCTTTTGCTGTCACTTCTGTAGGGAAGGCAGGAATCCTCAATTTACTGTGGGTTTATCGGGGAGCAATATTGCTGTGTCGCGGCATAGTTTTGATTTTTCTCACTATAAGAAAGATAGGACTCCAAGACAAACAGAGATTGAAGAACATGTGCTTAAGAAGTAGAGATGAAGCAGCAAGCAATCTTTTAAAGAACACATGGTCTTGCAAAACAGGAATGACAACTGAGCTCTGGCTTTGAGCGTAAAGGTAATAGTGACTTGAAGTCAGGCTGTATTTTGCTGAATCTCTCAGCTGAGGAGGACTGGTGGGAGAATGTTGGTAGATCTATTTTAGTTAAACAGCCATGGGAGTTTTCTGTCCTCTTTCACGGTGCAGTAATTGGCTCAAATGCTGCTGCCAGTTAAGCAGCTGCCATTGACTTAATGGGAATCTATACTGTGCTCACAAGATTAAAGCATGGCTCAAGGTCAAAGCAGTGACCACTATGGTAGCACAGGGGCTGATCAAAAATATTAAGAGATGGAAAGAAAAAAGCATTGCTTCATCATATTCTGTGCTCTGTGTTTAATAGAAAGCTTAAAATAAAGTCCTTAAGGGTCTTAATATCAGAAGCAGAGAACCACTACCCTGCCTGAAGGTGGGTGTTGTAGAGTGCGCATGCGGGTTTGCGGGATGTGACGCGATAGGTTCTCTATTCTGCTACGTCGGCAAGAAAGGGGGTGTACACGAAGGGTGGGTCACTGGTATATAAGTGTACGCCACGTGATAATAAACGCCATTTTACTGACATCACATTGATGGGCACCTCGGTGAATGGTCAAGCTCAAGGTCCCCCATAGGAAAACGAACAGATCATAATGTTCACTGCAACAGGTGGGTAGGTAGGACCTGCAGTCACTACAGACTTCTGTAGGCCAGACTTTATTTCTCACAGAAATGGTTGTTATATAATATCTGGAGTATTGTGTCCAGTTCTAGGCCTCTCAGTTCAAGAAGGACACAGAGCTGGTGGAGGGTGTCCAGCAAAAAGCAACGAAGATGATGAAGGAAGNCTGGAGCACCTCTCCTACGGGGACAGCATGAGAGAGTTGGGGCTGTTCAGCCTGGAGAAGAGGAGACTCCAGGGAGATGTTCGAGTGGCCTTCCAGTACCTGAAGGGGGCTACAGGAAAGATGTGGAGGGGCTGTTTGCAAAGGCTTGGAGTTGTAGGACCAGGGGGAATGGTTTCAAGCTGGAAGAGGGGAGGTTTAGACTGAAAGTCAGGAGGAAGTTCTTTACGATGAGGGTGCTGAGACACTGGACCAGGTTGCCCAGGGAGGTTGTGGCTGCCCCCCAGCAACCTGGAAGTGTTCAAGGCCAGATTGGCTGGGACCTTGAGCACCCTGGTCTAGTGGGGGGGGTGTCCCTGCTCATGGCAGGGGGGTTGGAACTAGCTAATCTTTGAGGTTCCTTCCAATCTGAACCATTCTATGAATTGATAAATCTCATTCCCATGAATTTTTGTTATGCAGCTTTCAGTCTTTGTTAGGGTTTTTAACCTCAAGAAATATTCCTCAAGAAGTTTTGCCATTGTGCAAAATTTACCTTACAAAAACGATCCTGTCATCAGGGAGCACTCACACCTCCTAAGGTCTAACTGGCAGAAACATGTTTTCCAAGTGAGTTCTGCCAGCAGTATTTGTGTATGACAAATAGGGCCTTGAAAGAGAAGAGATTCAGGCAAGACAGAATGATAAATCTTTCTGCAGAAGCGTAAATGATTTATTATATTATTATGAATTATTAATAATATTTCATCAGATGGACTCGAAAAGCTCCAGCACATTATTGTAAACACTGCACCATTTTGAGTGACTCCAGGAAAAAGCAAGGTAGAAAACAGAGCTGACTGTAGGGACTAAATGTCTCTGAGGTCACAAAGGGAAAGCTTTGAGAGAGAGAGCTTTGATCCGTGGTAACACACGAGCCAAAAAAGCCCATCAGTAATTTTTGGCAAGCATGAAGTCTTGTAAAAGCACAAATGCTGGAAAATAAATGTTCTCATCTGAAGAAAAATTACCAGTTATAATCCCAGCTATAAGAAATGTTTTGCAGGGAAGTTGGCTGCTGCAAACTAAGGACACCTTTACAACCCTTTGCTTGAGTGGATTTTCTGAACCACTGAAGTGACTTGAATTCAAAATTTATGCCCTTTCCTTGTTGAAAACCGCACTGGGCATCTCCCACTTTAGAAACTATGCAAGTCCATGTCACTTACTGCATAAACACTAGGTATTGCTTAAAGGTTTTATCTCTGCCTTTTAGGCAAAGGCCACAATACCCTGAAAAGGGTCACCCCACACAATTTGGCCAATTAGGCTGGCCTTGGCCCTCCTCTAGGGTGGCTGCCACTTCTCGCCTCTGTGTGTAGTTTGTAATAAGCCACACTTCACTGCTTTTCGTAAGGTCAGCATTGGGCTGTCCTCAGTTTATATCCTTGTCTAAAAATGTTAGCTCTGTTAGTCCTAAATAATATTTCCCAAAATTGTGAACTGAAAAAAACTGCTCGTTTTGTGATCTCTCTTCCAACTTCACTTTGTACTGATAACATCTTTCCCTGCTTGCCTAGCCCTCTGTGTCATTTTCTTCTAGACTTTCTCAAGGCCAGTGCTCTGATATAATTCATCTTTTCCTTTTCTTCAAACACAGAATAAACACTTAATGTTTTCAAATACATACAGGGCAGCCTATTGTGAAGATAAGCATTTCAATGTCTTTGGCTTCTCAAAAGAACTTTTGCATCACAGATAAGAGATTGGGTTCCTTAGAGAAGGTTTTTCCCAGTCTAAATTACTTTTTCTTCTCCAGTGAAGGCTGAGATTGGGAGGACAGCTTCAAATTTTTTCCCTCTCGTGCTAATGCTTTATATTTTCTTTCTAAGCCTCCTGCTTTCCAAAAGCAACAGATACCATGAACGTACTTGATGTATATCTTGGCTGTGGTATGGATCCAATATTGTGCTTGGGTCTTTGATGATGTCCTGATGATCAAGCACAGTGTAAGATGATAGATTTTCAAGTCAAACTTATGGGGCTTGTTTTTCCTTTTGATGTCTTATGGACCACTGAGGTGCTGAGTCCAGATTCCCAGTGGTAGAAGAATACTACAAGGTATAAAAAAAACCTTTCATAGAGCTTTCTGTCATGAACTTTAAAATATATTTTTATTCTCTGAACTATTTTTGTCTATGATTTTTGGCTTTCATGCAGACCTTAATAAACTTAATAACCTAATAACACAAACGTTTTGATATCCCCAGCAAACTTTGATTTGTCTCAATGAGTTCACAGTGTGAACTCTGTCTGAAGGCAGAAAAAGGAGAAAAGAAACTAAAAGGTTTCTCAGGGCAGAAGGCTCTTTAGGTGTGCGTGGTAGCCTAGGCCATACTTTTAATGAATCAAGATAAAAACAACAGCAGTAATTCTGTCTGAAGCAGTACAATTTGAAAGGAATGAATTAAAATTAGAATTTATTATTAAAATATTCCTTATGTTTAGGTGATAGTTGTTAGTGACACCTATTTTTTCTATGCTGTTACAATTGCATAACACATTATTTAAGAGGAAATAAAGTCATTCCATCACTTAAGAAGCTTTTTATTTTAAGCACATATGGCCAAATATTGTTCTACAAATTAGCAGTGAAAAGTATCTGACAGCCCAAAGAATATTACAATATTACAAATCAGCTGTAAAGCACATTCATTTTAGGTAATCTGGGCAAACTAGATATATTTTTATTTTGTGGGCTGATAATTACAAACGCCTAAACAAAGTGAATACTTTTTCCCCCTCTTTAAGAGGAATTTTTCTAAACGTTTCTATAATTCCCTTCCCTTTCTCATATTTCATGAATTGGAAGCAAATACAACCAATTGAATTTCTCCCAAGTCACACCTTCTTTTCCTCCAAACCTGTGGATTGTGATGAACTTTCTATCAGTGAAATAATTTTGCCCAGCGATGCTTCCCAGAGAAGGTAGTGATGATTTTATTACAGATCAAAACGATGGTTGACTCAGGTTCCAGTGCTGTACTCACTGCAAAAGAGTTCTTTAAATTATCTAGTGACTTTATTTCCCACTACACTAAGTTGTTTTACCTGTACAGATCAGGAGAAATAAGGACTATTTCAAACGTCAAATGAGAACTGCTTCCCTAGCTATGTAGTGATTTGTGATATATTTTAGATAACCAGCTTGGAAAAAGTCAGGGAAGAGAATAATTCACATTATTAATTTTCTGCAGTGTTAGGGTTTTCACGGCTGCAACCTAATGATGTATTTGAATGTCAAACCAGAGTACAGCTACTGAAATTTTAGATTTTATATTTCATTAGTGGTCTTCAGCTCTTCTGCTACCCCTTATAGCTATAATGGCTTCTCAACCAACTTTTAGTGTGAATTAAAAGCAAGATGCAATCTACCAATCTTCTTTCTAGTAGTCTTAAAAAAAGCATTTGTAAGCTGTAGCTATTGATTGTTTAACACAATGCTGTCTTCACAAGTTTCTTCTCCTGTGTTTGATGATCATAGTGATAATAAATGTGCTCTGCTGTGGAAAGTTTACACTCTGGGCCTGATTCTACACTCCCACAAGTTTATCCCTTTTAGAAACTTAAATTTTTAATCTTAATTTTTGTATAATAATTAATTATCTTTTACACATTTGCTTGTTTTGGGAAACAGAAATCAAGATTCCAAGGATCCGTGGATAGTAGAGGCTGTATTTGTGAGTTAGATGGCGGAGCTGCATTGCCAGCCCATGCAGTGAGTCTGTCAGACTGGAAGTTCTACATACCCTCTTGTGATACAAATGCCACACTGTAGTGTGGCATTCTTAGCAACAGAAAGGCATGCGTGTGTTTGCTAAGAGTGCCTAAATTGTAAGAAATTGTATGAAAAAAGCATTGCAGGGGTAAGGTTACACGTAAGTAATGATACTGTAACATACGGATGAGTAGTAGAAGTAGATGAACTGAGTAATAAACTGGTTGAAGATCTGTGCTATTTCCTGATCCATATTTATCTCTTGGGACACATCAGAAGATGCCAGGCTGGTTGTGATCCTTTAGTTCCTCCAGAAGCAATAGACCAAGCAGACAAGAGAAGTTTCACTCTGTTCAAGAGCCCATCTGCTGTTTCAGAGCTCACTGCTTACCTATCCATCCTTCCCAAGGAGCATAGAGACAGAAAACACCAAGCAGCACAGAGCAGGCTTCAAATCCCTCTATTCTTTTTATATACTGTGCACTGGAGAGGTAAGGATTTCTTATCGCCTGGGCCCCAGCTGTAAACCAGAGAAGACCAACTTCTCTTTCATCCTTATGTGATCATAAAACATTTCCCAGACTCACACCCCACAGAGAGGTTCAAAGCAATTTGGTCAGTCTAAATCAAAAAGACAAGAGAAGTGGAACTGTGTTTGAGCAAAGCTGAGGAAGCTACCAGGCAAAGGTGAACAGTGGAGGACAGGACCCCTAGAGAGTCTCCATCCCTGGAAGATGACTTTCTAAATTTTAATTACTTTTGCTAATAATAATGTTTCATAGAATCATAGAATCCTCAAGGCTGGAAAGGATCTTCAGGATCACCAAGTCCAGTCCTCATCCCAACATCTCCCCAACCGCTAGACCATGGCCTCAAGTGGTCTAATAATTAAGTAATAATAAGTGTTAATAACAATGAAAACTAATAATGATTATCAACTGATTGGTTGGATACATAATTAAGAGATAATATAATTCATAATGGAACATATGATATGTTTGAAATACTGAGTTTGCCACACACCTTTATCTGTCTATCTATCTATCTATCTATCTATCTATCTATCTATCTATCTATCTATCTATCTACCTATCTATCCATCTATCTATCCAGAGCCACTTCAGTTATGTTATTTGCAATTGAGATGGATTTGCTGCCAGCAAATTGCTTCACAGACCTATTTTAATCTGGTGGCTAGATTAAATGGGCTACTTGGTTACTGTTCTGCCAGCCCCTCATCAATTATCACAATAAAAGAATTCAAAGGGATTTTAGGAAAATGGGAATACATTCCTGTGTCATTTCCTGCTCTCTCAAACTACCAAGTCAGACGTTTTGCAAGCAAAGCAACAACACCCACTTGAGGCTGTTGCTGTCCCTCTGTGTGGCAGTAGTCCTGTGCAAAGAGTGTGTGTGAAGCCACAAGCCACCTTAGAACACAGGAGAATTTGTAGGATTTACTTCAGAAGATTTCTTTCTGCTCTGTCCATGGATTTGGCAGGCAGCAGGTAATTTTCTCCAGCCTCACTATACTTCTATCTTGCTTCTATCTGTGTGGTAGGGTACCTGTGGCTCCCTGATACATTTCCTCCTTCTTTACTTTGTCTTGTGCAAGTCCCTCAATCTTCAGGTTTATTTTTGTCCTTTGATGGCCACTGACACTACTACATCATTTCATTTTGTAAACAAGTTGGTTTGCTTGTCCTGCAAATTGTGACCTTTCAGGGACCAATCCTACTTAAAAAAAATAAAGAAATTTATTACATCTGTGATAGAAGACTAATGCTCTCACTGATCATGTTTTTGAATGTAATCTGGCCATGATGCCTCAGTAAATTCCTTCTGTTGTACCTTCTAATCCAAACAGTATGCACTGTATGGCCAGCTGTATGGCTAGTGTGGCCAGCAGGACTAGGGGTGTCATTCTCCCCCTGTACTCAGCACTGGTGAAGCCTCACCTCGAGTACTGGGGGTAGTTCTTGGACCTTCGTTTCAAGAGAGAGATTGAGGTACTGGAGCAGATCCAGAGATCAACAAGGCTGTGGAAGGGACTGGAAGGAAAGGCTGATGAGGAGAGGCTGAGGGAGCTGGAGTTGTTTAGCCTGGAGGACAGACTCAGGGAGGATCTTCTCCCTCTCTCTACAACTCCCTGAAGGGAAGTTGTAGTGAGGTGGGGGTTGGGTTCTTCTCGGAAACCCTTCCTCATGGAAAGGGTAATCAGACATTGGAATGGACTGCCCAGGGCAGTGATGGAGTCCCCATCCCTGGAGGTGCTTAAGGACAGACTGGCTGTGGCACTTAGTGCCCTGGTCTGGCTGATGTGGTGATGTTAGGTCATAGGCTGGGCTGGATGAGCTCAGAGGTCTTTTCCAGCCTCAATGATTCTGTATAAGTGAATGAACCTTAGGGTATAATCCTTTCAGTCTACAGTTCTGGATGTAGCAGTTAACTGGCATAATTGCTAAAAATCTCATTACCTTGTCTTAGATAGACGTTTTACTAGATCACAGATTGAAAAATTTATTTTTTAAATATGTCTTGTGAAATCCCTAACCGTGACTTTTGTGAGAGATATACTAGTTGCTGCAGCAGTTAATACTGCTTTACTTTAGCGTGTCTGGGACATTTTAAGAAAGAAACACATTTTAGCAGTTCTATGGATCAAACTACTCACAAGGTCTATGAGAAATGAACTTTGCAAGGGTGAAGTCTGGATCCAGCTCTCCCTCCTCCTTTAATCTAACTTGCTCCGATCCTTTCCTGAAGGTAATTGTTCCCAAACTGATGTGTTCATCTTCTTTCTCAGATCTAATAGACTTTCCGACTCCCATAATCATTTTTCTCAAGACAGTTTCTCCTAGCAAACAGCCACTTCGTTCCACCTCCCTCTAAGAAGCAGCTTCACTCCTGCTAAAAATGTCTTCAGGCAGAATTTCACCACCTGTTTGTTCCTCCCCATGAAGGGTTGCTGGAGGTTATCAAGGTGTTAGAGAGCAGCTGGAAGCCCAGGCAGGATGACAGAGCTCTATGCAGCATTTCTTTCGAGCAGACTGGCCCTAACCAGGCATTATTCAGTTCTATCCTGCAGGAGAAACAGGTGGGTTTTTGAAGCTTGGTTACACTGTAATGGGGTGATTAGAGAGAGTAACTATCCTTCCTTTGTATTGGAAATAAAAGGTCACAAACAGGTCTGCTTATCACCAACCAGCTGGCAATAAATCTAGGGGAAGCAGATGGAAAGCTTTATATAAAATTTTGAAAGTATGGATATACGATTTAAAAAGGGGTGTTTGTCTGTACAACAGGATGCAAAGTGTCTGGTAGCAAAACCCTTCATTTTTAGTTTATAATTTGACTGGGGTGCCCACTGATTACTGATAAACCAGCTATCTATGAGATGTGGGAAGTAAAGGATTCTGTTGTAAACAGGGCCGAAGTTCACTGTACCAAGGAAACATGAGGAGGCAAAGCTTTTAGGGCATGGCAAGAAATCCCATGGCTGTTCTACCGCTATGTGCTGTCCATCCTGTTCCTGTGTGCTAGTGGAGAGGATGGTGCCACTTGCCATCTTTCTCTTGTTGCTTCTTATGTGTCTGAATAAGGTGCATGGGGACAGATGAGTACAAAGCAATTACTGCCGAGAAGATGAAGCTCAAGTCTCTACCACAGGCCTTAGATAAATGCTATGTGTAAGTAAGAGTTTCTACTTCCTTCCCACACAGCAGCAGGAGATCTACCTAGAATTCATTTCCCACAGCATTCTCATGAAATCACTGGCTGCCCATGGCTTGGGGAGGTGTACTCTCTACTGGGTTAAACATTGGATGGACAGTCGGACCCGAAGAGTGGTGGTGAATGGAGTTAAATCCAGCTGGAGACTGTCTCAGTGTTGAGACCACTACTTAACATCTTTAGGGATGATTTGGATGAGAGGATGAGTGTGCTATTTAGAAGGTCTATTTAGTCTGAAGAAAAGGAGACTGAAGGGACACCTTATTGCTGTCCACAACTACCTAAGGGAGGTTGTAGAGAGGTGGGGATTGGTCTCTTCAAGTTACAAGGAGAAGAGGAAATGGCCTCAGGATGTGTCAGGGGAAGTTTAGATTAGACATTAGGAAAAACTTTATTTAAAGGGTTGTCAGAACTGACAAAGGAGATGTTTGGATCATCATCCCTGGATGTATTTACAAGCTATGAGGACATTGTTTGGTGATGGGCTTGGAAGAGTTTGATTAATCATTTGGAATTTACAATCTTAAAGGTTCTTTCCATCCTAGAACTTTGCTATCATTCTATAATATATCCAGAATTGCTGTTCTTCCTTACCCCAAACTAGCCAAGCTATGACAATAGGAATATTTAGAGGAAGAGGGCCATGGATAGGTTTTTATGACCCAGCAATATGCTTTTTCCATTTTGCTTTTCTAAAAGAAGTTTGTACAGCTATTATCTTGCTTTGATCCTACCTGAAAGCAGTAAGTTGAGTCACAGGTCCTGTTCCAAATGAGACCAGTGGTTATATTGTCAGTTCTCAGGACGCTTGGAAGCTGTTGGTGTCTTTCTATTGTAATTTTCCTATTAAAAATCCTTCTGGGGTTTTCTCAGTGTAGCCCTTGTCTAGTCTCTTACAATTTGAAGCAGCAGATTTCTTTAAATTGCATTTTGAGAACCAGACTGGGACCACTTTAGGGGTGAAAAAGTGTGCTAGTGGAGAGAGGTATCCCAGCTGCATGCTAAATCTGATTTTTCTATTAAATAAGATATATACTCTTTGCCTGCTAAAATAGTGTGTGTCTTCTAGGAACCTTGTCAATAACTGAAGTAAATGAGGTTTTAATGGTGGAAGAAGGACTTTCAGGTTTAGTTGGGTTTAGTCTGAGTTTAGATTATCCAAGCAGGTGAGTACTCTCCACATTTTCAGTCCCAGTAAAAAGAGACAGTGTAAGCTTTAATAGACTCATCATCACAAGGTTAGGGAAGATACTGTTTATCATATGTTATCAGGAACAGAAAAGGTGCCCAAGGGAATGTGGAAACTGAGCCTGTTGTACAGTTTCAGCACACACGGTGAGGGAAAGACTTGTCTGTCATGATTACAGGTATGGAATAAACTTTCCAGCTATTGCAATTCCTAAATCCTATGGTCAAGCACATTTAACCCTGATCATACTGGCTGATAGCCATCAATAGATCAGCTGTTCCTAATGTATGAAAGTGACTTTTGAAAGCCCTATGACAGCAAAGAAAGATCACAACTTCTTTTCCTCCTGTGGAAGAGCCCTCCAGCTCCACAGCCTGACTCTGAGCCCTTTCCCTCCGGGGCAGAAACATGAGTTCTTGTCTTTTTGAGGGAAGTAGCCTGGGTTGACACAAAGGTTTTAATGTCATGTCACTTGAATGGATCCTCAGTGGGGAGAAAAGTTAATGGGTTTTGTCAGTCTGAATCCAACCCTGGGAGCCATGTTAAAACATGTTAAAGAGAAGCTACTATCTCAGCAAAAAAAAAAACTCTCAAAGTTTAAAGCTTTTTTGGTTCATATTTAATCATTGTTATTAATCAAGAGAAGAAGCAGATAACTAGAAGGGGGGAGGGAACTGAGAGGGGCCGGGGTGTTAATGGATTATTCAAACCTTTCATTAAGTATATGTCCTTTAGCATTGCTTTGGCACTGCCAGGCTGAAAACGTTAAGGTACTTCCTCATTAATTAACACTTGGAGATATTCGTTCTGTGAAGCATAACTCAGAGCATTGTGAGAAATACACTGGAAATAAATTCTTATGTCCTTTAGATTTTAATTCTATGATAATGTGCTCTTAGCAATTGGGGCAAGAATACGGGATCACCTCTCACATTTTCTAGATGACTCTTTTTCTAGGGAGAAGGTTACTTCACCCTCCTGTGTAGATTTTTTGAAATCTCAAGCTAACAGCTCCTGTATTTTGAAGGACCACAGCAAACCAAACAGAGGCTTTGTAGTGGTAATTTCTACTGTCTATGAAATTGAAGTCCAATTCACCACTTATTGATGTCAAGGGTTCTTATCAGTCCTGGTAGAACAGGGTCAGCATTTCTTTCACCCAGGGTGAATTTTCTGGGTTTGGCTTTGTTGGTTTTTATTATTAAACAAAGGACATGATGATTGAGAGGTTCAGAAAAGCATCCTGTGATTTCTGCTCTTTAGGATTATCTTTCTCAATTAATTCAGCTAGTGATTAGAAACTTGTCCATGGCTTTAGCTCTCATATACTATTTCCTTAAAATATTCAGACACACAAGATAACTTATAATAAGCCAACACTTAGAGAGTCTTGCCTGCTCCTTAGTCTGATGAAGCCTTTTCTCAGTGAAGCCCATGGCTGTTCAGGTGCACTACAGCAGTGAAATCTGCCCTAGTGTCTATCGCTAATCCAGAGTCAAGCCGAAAAGGTGCACGATGCAAATGAAAGAGGCTTTTTCCACTTTCATCTTGTGAAATGACCCCTCTTCCAGTAGGGCACTAGTGTGTAGTGAATAAGAATGATGATGACCAAGAAACAGTCTTTTCTTTCATCTTATTCCCGTCTGTAAAGTGAAAAAGCTATTGAGATTTGTAGCTCTGGATACACTCAAAGAATCACAGAATCATTGAGGCTGGAAAAGCCCTCTAAGATCATCAAGCCCAGCCCATGACCTAACATCAGCACATCAGCCAGAACAGGGTACTAAGGGCCACAGCCAGGCTGTCATTAGACACCTCCAGGGATGGGGACACTACCACTTCCCTGGGCAGTCCATTCCAATGTCTGATCACCCTTTCCATGAGGAAGGGCTTCCTAACATCCAACCTAACCCTCCACTAGGCCAACTTCAGGCCCTGTCCTCTTGTCCTGGGAGAAGAGCCCCACATGACTATAACTTCCCTTCAGGGAGTGATAGACAGTGATAAGGTGTGTGTCCGTCCCCCCCCCCAGTCTCTTCTTCTCCAGGCTAAACAACCCCAGTTTCCTCAGCCTCTCCTCATCAGACTTTCCCTCCCATCCCTTCCCCAGCCTTGTTGATCTCCTCTAGTCCCACTGTAGCACTTCAATCTCTTTCTTGAAGTGAGGGGCCCAGCACTGCCCCCAGTACTTGAGGTGAGGCCTCATTAGTGCCCAGTACAGGGGGAGAATGACATTCCTAGTTCTGCTGGCCACACTACTGCTGATATAAGCCAGGATGCCATTGACCTTTGGTGCCACCTGGGCACCCTGCTGGCTCCTGTTCAGCTGGTTGTCACCCAGTACTGACAGGTTGCTCTCCAGCCACCCCTCCCCCAGTCTGCAGCACTGTGTGATGATTTAAAGCAGCAAATTGTGGGTTGAATGTAAATATGTTCTGACTATTACAGTGAGACACAAACTTGCTCAGATGTAAGCAGGCTTTATTTCTTCTTAGGTTTTAGCCATCATCTGCTTCAAGAGAGCAAAAAAGTACCTTGCAAAGACTTTAGGTCAGAAGTCTGCGCTCAGGCTGGACCACTGGGGAAGCAATAATAGAACTAATTTAAAAACAATCTCTTCACCTCTTTTCATAATGAGGTGACTTCAATAAAACCTGGGGTCCTTACCTGTGTGTTAGCTTTGGGCATGTCAGTATTTTCACTGCAAGTCTCTGTCAGTTCAGGGGTTCACGGTCTGGATGACTGAAGTGTTCATACAATCATAGAATCATTAGGGATCAGAAGAGACCTCAAACCATCATCTAGTCCAATCCCCCTGCCACAGCAGGATCACCTAGACCCAGTTGCACAGGAACACATCCAGGTGGAGCCTGAACATCTTCAGAGAAGGAGACTCCACAACCCCTGTGAGCAGCCTGTTCCAATGCTCCGTTACTCTCACTGGGAAGAAGTTCCTTCTGATATTGATAGGGAACCTCCTAGTTGTAGCTTGCACCCATTGCCCTTTGTCCTATCACTGGATGACCTTGAGAAGAGCCTGGCCCCATCCTCCTGACAACCACCCCTCACATATTTGTAGACGTTAATGAGGTCACCCCTCAGCCTCCTCTTCTCCAAGCTAAAGAGACCCCGTTCCCTCAGCCCTTCCTCATAAAGGGGATGCTCTACTTCCTTCATCATCTTTGTTGCTCTATGTTGGACACCCTCCAGCAGTTAATCATCGATTCTTACGAGAAAAATCATGGTGCTAGCATGCCAGCTCTTTCATGGCTTTTCCCCAGCAGCTTCCAGGACAAGCAGAAACAGGAGGCATCCCCAGACAGGATGAAGCTTCTCCCTCTTCATGCATGAGAGAGGTATAAAGTGCAATATTCCCACTTGTGATAGAAAGTCCTAAAGAGCAACACATGAACATTGTGGCTGGGCTGAATCTCTGAATCTATTTTCCTAAGTTTTTATAAAATACATTCATTGAAGTACAGAGTAAGACTCTCAGAGTCTCCAGCCTTGATTTCTTTCCTTCTTTTTTTTTTTTTTAATAATGGTGTAATATTTATTCCAAAGAGTTTAAAAAAACAAACCAACAGAGTTTAATAGCAACATTTTGTCTCATATGGACACTTCTGCCTGTGCCTCAATAAAACTGATTACGACTTGCAGCTCGAAATAAAAAGAAAGGGTCTTGCTGGGTTTCCTACATATCACTGCTTTGAAGACATGAATATTTTCTGCTTCACAAAGATGCTGAATGAAACGCGTGTCTCATTTATCACTTAAATAGTAATAAGAGTGTCCGCTGCATGCTTCAGGCTGGATTCTGACATAGGGGGATTGACAGTGTTTGCTCAGCGGAAGCAATAAACAGATCAATAACAAAACGTAGCCTGGAGGGCTGGAGGTGTGACAAGTCAAGCATGGTTTCAGAGTCTTGCTGGGACCCTTATTAAATTCATTTGTGCCTCTGAACACAACTGATGCCTTGTTGGGATAAAGGTAACTGCAAATATTAGTATGAAGAAAGCTTGAAATCCATCTGTGCCCCAGGGACACAGCAGCTCAGGAGCATCCTGATGCTCTTTTGGAAGAGCAGTGAAATCTAAAATGTAATTAATGAAAAACCCAACGTTTTGTCTGATTTTTTTACCCTTCCACATAACTGTTTATTTGTCAGTGATGGTCTGGACCAAGCCCTTTACTTACAGAAGCAAGGAAGGAAAATCAGATGTTTACATGTCCTTTCCTCTTCTCTCCTTAACCCTCCACTGAGTGACAGCAACAGACCTCCTGGGTGAAGGAAATAGCTTGCTTCTTCTAGTTACTTTGCTGGAGGAAGTGATAATGAGAGAGTGCCCTGTCTCCTGCCGAACCCAGGAACTGGCTGTCTACAGGGGTGTTAGGAGAAAGTTTTCTCCCTTAAAGCACCAATGACTCAGGTTTCTACTCTCTTCCCACCCGCACCTCAGATATGCTGCTACAGGAGGAACCATGCTCAGGCCATGCTTGCTGCCTTTTGCCAAGAGGTGTCCCCAGAGTCACAAGCAGGTCTTAGAAATGTTTTGCTCATCTTTAAGGCTAGAAAAGGAGGAGTGTCATTCATCTGAAGGACAGACAAGGTGACAAATTTTTAGGCTAGAACACCAGGTGCGTGTTCTGTTTACCAGACTTATGTGGGCAGGGAGGAGGTCACCAGCAGGAGCAGCTCAGGGAGCTGCCAAGGTGCTGGACGCAGGTGCTTGTGTGAGCCGCACAGCCATTTCTCGTGCATTTTGGCTGAAGGAGCCTCATCTTTTTGGAAACAGTAGCTGTAATGACTGATGCTCAGCATGGTAAAGTGAAGCAGGTTGCTCTGCAATGTCTCCCTCCAGCAGGTTGATCAGAAAGGGTGGTGACCTCACTTTCACATGCTGCTCTTTGCAACGATTTTTTTTGGCTGCCAAATAAATGAATAAAAGAACCAAGTGATTCTAAGGAAATAATTTGCTGGACTAGGTATTAGTTCTCTAGTTTAGCAGCATTTCAGTGAAAATTATTATGGGTAAGGTGGAGACACATAGGAGCAAGGTGTTTAGCAGTTGTCTTTCAATTAAAAAGCTGATTGTGTTTGTTTCTACCTCACAAAGCACAACTGAAATTGAAACTCTCTGGGCAAAGCCGCTTCAACAGCTTATTATTTTTGGAAGTCTGAGGTGATAGACATTGATCAGTCAAAAGGAAAGTCAACACAGTCAGAGCAGCAGGGTATATGTGTCTAAAAGCCGTCAGCAAAAGCTTCTTTGGGATGTGTGTTCTGTGGGAAACTGTCTCATTTTGTGAGATGCCTCCTGCACAAAGCAGTGAGCATCCCATAAGTTCTTGCAAACAGCATGGTTGTTCTGTGGTAGCTGGACCCTCAGTACCTCAATTACTGCTGGCTACCTATAAGTCTGTGACTTGTGAGCTAGGCTGTGCATAGAAGCCCATGGTGCCAGTTAAGGACTTTGTGACTAAAGGGAAGGCAAAGGTGTAAATTTAGCAATTTTAATTTTATTTCTTTTCCTTTTTACTGAATCTATTTGGGAGTACATGCAGACCCGCTGTCCCAAAAGGTTACATTTGCAAAAGCACTTAATTCCATAGGGTTTAGGTATTGATTTACACTGGAGTCACACAGCATGAACTTTGAAAATATAGGGAACAAATTAGACTAGGAGTCAGACCTCAAAGAAAAATAAATCAAATAAAGGGTAGCTTGAAGATGACCCAGAAAAGAGCACAGCTGTCCTCAGCTGAAATGAACAGACCATTTTTAAAAGAAAAGAAAAACAGCCATAAAAGACTACTACACTTAAAGTCTATGTTCAGTGATACATCACTCTTTGTCAACCTGTAAACAGCTTATCCACTGCATTGAGCTTGGTGAGATGGAAATTGAAAAGGAGGAAATGGTAAGGAGAAACAGAGGCTTCATCTTAGTGCTGGAGTCATCTTATTCATCCTGGAGCTGGAGAAATAGCACAAAATGGCTAATCCTTAGGTTCTAGTAAACACCTAAAGGACTTTGAATTGGCACATGAGAGATCTTATTGCCTACTTCAGAACTTGCATGAATTACAGATAAATAACAATATATGCAGATCTGTATCTTCATTTCTTCATACACAGATATAGGATAATTGTAACTGTATGCAAAGTTATTATCTTAATGATAATCAGATCCTAAATCATTTTAAAATATCATTTGGTGGGTAAAAAGTCATACAAGTTAAAAAGAAAAATAAACTGAATGAAACTTTATACCTTAGGCAATATATAGATTTTCACTCTTCATTTTATAATGGTAGAGCTTATAGCTAAAGCATCATCACCAAACAAATCTATGTAAAAATTAAATTAAACTTTCAGTTGTGAGCAGAAAGTGTAATTTTCCTGATAATGACCAAGGTGGATGACACAAAGTAATGCAGCACACACACAGCTGAGCAAGAGCGCGTTTTATACAGAATTCATTAAAAGTCTACAGTTATTAATGCTATCAGAGCAAGAGTTTTATTGCATACAATTCTGTGTAGTTGTAGCCTCATTGCTTTCTGGTAAGTGAATGTCTCTAACTAAAAATATAAAAAAGCTCAACATAACTTTACGAAGTTGTTCTCCATTATCTTAACCTTCTTTTGTTAAATTTAAGTAAGGAAATATTTTTTCCCTTAGGATTGATAAGGATTTTGCATTAAAGGAGTTTGCATTAAAGAATTTGCACAATGGCGTTTGCATTCCTAAACTGTTTTACTTTTCATCTTACAGTGATATCCTAGATGATGTTTTCTGTTCTCTTTCAGCATATTGAAGGAAATTTACAGATAAGAAATAGTTCTATTCAATTAGAAAAAACTTATTTCTCTACAGAAATAATCTAAGAATTCCAGTAATCCAACAAGTCTGAGAAAAGGCATTATTGTCAGAAGACTGGGCTGATTCACAGACCAAGTACTGGGTGATGCTACATATACTCTTTAGGTATAGGTAGAGACCTGGATGGATAAATGGATGGATGAGTGGATGGATGAATGTATGGATGGATGTATGGATAGATGGATGGATGGATGGATGGATAGATAGATAGATAGATAGATAGATAGATAGATAGATAGATAGATAGATAGATAGATAAGTGAAAGAAGTGAATGCATTGGGCATTCAAAGTCAATTTGTACAGGGAGTAATGATTGGTCATAAGGGACAGTGATGAACTGCATTTACTTATTTTGCTCTTCAAAGGATTAATATGTCTTATATCCCAACCCTGGAACTTTACCCCCACCCCCATCTCAGTTTCCTAAATTATGTCTTCTACGTTGCTTCAGATACTAAGGTATTTTTATGTTGACTATTTAAAATGTTTACTAATGAGTGCAAATGTTATATTGCTTAAAAGGATTTTAGTAAAAAAGGACAAATAATTTGCTGTTCAAATTTAAATTCTATGTATTGGATAATAATTTGTTCTAGTAATTAGCTTTCACAGTAGATCAAGTAAGATGGATAAACTAACAAAGAAAACTAATGTGTTCCGCCAACCTTTATGTGATTTTAATTTACAGCATGTTATTGGGAGGAACATTTAGTGAGATGGAATTTCTGAAGGATATTTCAGGAGGGCACTTACAAAGCAGAAAAAAGAAATGAAATGTCATCCTTTAAAACTGGCAAACTGCATGTGGAAGGTTATCTTATTATTATTTATTATTATTACTATTATCCTATTCAGTATAAACAATGCAGAGATTTTCTTTCTGTCTCAGTGGAGTGAAAGGAGCAGCAATGATTAAGATTACTTGGCAGAAATTATAAATTCTTGTCTCATTTACCTTTGCCAGTCTTCAGAGGTGAAATGGTCTGTATTTAGGGCCTCAGAATAAGGTTCCCAGCATTAGTTGCTAAGGTCAAAAGGTACACTGTTAACCTTTTCAAAGATGTTTTTCTCTTTTTATGAAAGGACTAAGTCAAGAACTACCTAATGTCAATTAGGATGATCCCAGTGATTTCAATAATTAAAGCAAAGCCACATTCCTGCCTTAAGTATGTATCCTGTGTTATCCCGTATAGCTCTGAACGTTGTAGAATTAATGATGCTTTTCTAGTTTATACCAGCACAGGCATGATATACTACCCAATGTAAGTAGCTTAATTGGTATGGAGTGAATGTTGCTCTGTTTAAACAAAAGCAGACTTCTGCCTGTGCAATTCATTGAACTACGGAGTGTGGCTCCTGATGTCATATAGGGCCTCACTGACTAAGCACTGTTTACAAAATAACTCACATGTGATTTCACAGAAAAAAGGGAACTTGCTCTCTGCTCAAAATACTTAAAATATTATGTTTCCAGTCTGCCCAGCATGACCACTAAACAAAACACTGGGCTGCTTGAGAGAGAATGAGAGAGAGAAAGAGAGCGCATGCATGTTTATATAGATGCGTGCTGGTGAGAAGTGAAAGAGGAGGGGAAAGAGATGATTGCAAATACTTTTCAAGGGAAGGCTTTAATTGGAGGGGAAGATTATCAAGGTCCTTATCCAAGACACTCAACAGAGCTATCACTGTTCCAGAAATCCTCAGGGGCAGGACTAGAAAGGGATGTAATAGTTATCTCTGGACCATGATTGTTCACATCCGTGATTTCCACCAACAGTTTAGCTGTGCTGGACATGTCAAATGCCCCGTTATCCTTTGCTTCAATAAGCATCTCAAGGAAAGGTCTCTGAACAGCTAAAACACCATTGACTGTCACCTCTCCAGTGCGTGGGTGAATTAAGAACATTCGTTGTAGATCAGCAGAAATAGTATTGCTAAATGAATATGTGAGCTCTCCATTTGGACCTTCACCCATGTCTGTGGCATGCCCTTAGAAAGGAAATTACTCCTGACAAAAAGTCAGGGGCAAATGATTCCAAAAATCCAGTAACAATGAGGAGGTATGCTGAACTGAATGTATGCCTCTGGTCATCGCGGCTTCTCTGTATTACAGTTCCTACTTTATGACTGTGAATAGAATTTATAAAATGTAAATCTCACCCACATGGGCATGCATGTGGACACACACACAGAGGGAATGAACACTAGAGAGTACCAGGCACCAAGGCAATATTAATATGGAGGAATACCAGCCTGTGTGTTCCTTGGCATGTGCTGTGTAGATGTCAAACTGGAGGAAGGGCTGTTCATAACCTCCCAGTGTTTGATGAAGATAGGCATCTCAATGAAAAGTCTGGGATAATGCAGAAGTGTGCCAAGAAGTTTGCAATGCTAGACTTTAATGTCCTGTATGTGATGAATACTTGCATTAATCAAGCACTCACTATTTACTTACTGTCAAGGGTTAGAGCTGGGCTGACCACCAGACAAATGACAGATGCTCTTTATTAACCTCTCTCCCTTCCCAAAGGGGAAGAGAAATGAAATAAGGGAGAGAGACTTACAGACTAGAAAACCACAACAGCTTTAACGGAAATAATAACAATAAAATGAAACAAATACACACCCAATACCAAAACCAACTCCCCCCGATGGCAATTTCATTACCAGTGATGCTGTGGGCAGATGCTGGGAAGTCACAGACTGGAACAATGGCAGATGGAAACCAGATTCAGAAAAGTACAGATTAGGAATGAAGGAAGAAGAGAGTTCTTTTCAGATGCTGGCAATTACAGAATCACAGAATTATTGAGGCTGGAAAAGACCTCTGAGGTCATCCAGCCCAGTCCATGACCTGACATCACCACATCAGCCAGAACAGGGCACAGCCAGGTTGTCCTTAAGTACCCCCAGGGATGCGGACTCCACCACTGCCCTGAGCAGTCCATTCCAATTTCTAACCACCCTTTCCATGAGGAAGGGCTTCCTAACCTCCAACCTAACCCTTCCCTGGCAGCTTCAGGATCTTCCCTCTTGTCCTATCACTAGTTGCCTGGGAGAAGAGCCTGACCCGCACTTGTCTANTCCACCTGACTGCAACCTCCCTTCAGGGAGATGGAGAGAGGGAGAAGGTTCCCCCTGAGTCTCCTGTTCTCACCCCCAGCATCCTCAGCCTCTCCTCACCAGCGTTTCCCTCCAGTCCCTTCCCCAGCCTCATTGCTCCTCTGGACCCACTCCAGTACCCCAGTATCTTTCTTGAAGCGAGGGGCCCAGCACTACCCCCAGTACTTGAGGTGAGGCCTCACCAGTGCTGAGTACAAAGGGAGAATTAGAGAAGAGAGGTTAACCCTTGGTATCCATCAGCTTTATACAAAATATGATCTATATGGGCTGAGACACCTTATTGTATACTTTAGGGTCACCTGTCCTGTTTGCTCCTTCTCACAGGTGCAACCTCTCACTGCACCCCCGATACGGGACATAAGATTTAGCAGTGATGTTGGTCTCCATAGAAGAAAGCATAAACAAGAGCCCCTGATTGAAACTGTAGACATCAAATGTTAGCAGACACTGCCATTAAGTTCATGAACATTCATTAACATGCCATTAACTTCAGAAAAAAGTCACATTTGTTAGGAGAGACTAAGCAGAAAACTAAAATCACTGAACAGAATTAGTTCCCTTTTAACTCAAACCATGACACACAGTTTAAGCAATCAGGGACTCTGAGAACAGATTTTAGTTGTGAATTAGTCTGCCATGTTTTATTCCCATAGACCTTGTCCTGATAAAAAAAATTGAGGACAATTGAAAGACATCCACTAGTTTCCACACGCTTTGAGTGGGACTCTATAGGGACAGAACTGAATTACAGATACAATAATGAGGAGTCTAGAGTCTCTTTCACATGTCCCTGACCTGTGCATGAGATATTTCACCTCCTTCCCTCAGAACATATGGCTCCGTATATTATGTTCATTAGCCATCCTAAACCCCTGCTGTAAATCTCGTGGACTGAGAGGCATTAAGACGTCGGTTTAGAAAATCTGTGGGGCCAGATGAGAAAAGTTCTATTACAGAGAATGGATCTACATGCTGTTTTTAGGACAATTATAATTATTTGCCTTATAGAACAATTTCTTTACAGATTCATTAAATGTCTAATGAATTAAAGTGTAAATGATTGCACTTTATCATAGAATCATTAGGGATTGGCAGGGACCTGAAAAGATCATCCATTCCAACCCCCCTGCCACAGAAGGATCACCTAGACCAAGTCACACAGGAACACATCCAGGTGGGTCTTTAATGTCTGTCGCCCGGAAGGAGGCTCCACAACCCTTCTGGGCAGCCTGTTCCAATGCTCCATTACCCTCAATGGGAAGAAGTTCCTTCTGATATTTATATGGAACCTCCTCTGTTCCAGCTTGCACCCATTCATTGCCCTTTGTTCTATCACTGGATGACCTTGAGAAAAGCCTGGCTCCATCCTCCTGACACTCACCCTTCACATATTTATAGACCCCTCAACGTCCTCTTCTCCAAGCTCAAGAGACCCAGCTCCCGCAGCCTTTCCTCATAAGGGAGGTGCTCTACTTCCTTCATCATCTTCATTGCTCTACACTGGACACCCTCCAGCAGCTCTGTGTCCTTGAACTGAGGGGTCCAGAACACAATACTCCAGATATGTTCTCACTAGTGCAGAGTAGAGGGGGAGAAGAACCTCTCTCAATCTGCTGATGCACCCCAGGATGCTATGAAGGGTACAGCACCAGAAAAAAGAGAATTAATGGAATGAAGTACAATTTTAAGAGGTAGGTTGGCTTAGTGATGAATAGAGAAAGGGATCTCAGTTCCACTTTTACTACCAAATTACCTTAGTTTTCCTGCTTTAAGATGGGTATAAAATCTTTGCTTTTCAGGTATTGTCTGTTTGAATTGTAAATGTTCTAGGGCACGTTTGGCTTGGGGTGAACACTTGTAAAATCCACCACAATTGCAATTTGTATTGAGACTTTATCAAGAAACGTGGTAATGTTTTTATTTCCCTCTTCTGTAAATGTTGTGGGAATATGGCAGATCCATCGTTTCAAAGTTTCTGTGCTCAGCATAAGAGGGAGGAATTGGGAAGATTTATACAACCTCCTTAGAAAATCCAAATTTTGTTGGTTTTAAACACCTTTAAGTTCATGAAGTACAACCATTAACACTAAATCACAGCCCTAAACACTGATTCTACATGTCAGTTAAGCCCCTCCAGGGATGGTGACTTCACCACTGCCCTGGGCAGCCTGTTACAATGCTTTACAACCTATTCAGTGAAGAAATTCTTCTTCATGTCCAGCCTAAACCTCCTGTGGTGCAACTTGCAGCCACTCTCTTCTACCCTATTGCTTGCTACTGGGTATAAGATGTTGACCCCCCTATCCAGCCTAAACCTCCTGTGGTGCAACTTGCAGCCACTCTCTTCTACCCTATTGCTTGCTACTAGGTATAAGAGGTTGACCCCCCCTGTCCTTGCTCCAACCTCCTTTTGGTGGTTCTAGACAGCAGTAAGGTCTCAGCCGCCTTTTCTCCAGGCTAAACAAATTCCCTTAGCTGCTCCTCACAGGACTCGTGCTCCAGACCCTTTGCAAGCCTCATTGCCCTTCTCTAGTCATGCCCCAGCACTTTAAAGCTTTTTCTTTTAAAGGAAAACTTCATCAGTTGCATTTAACTCCTCCTTTGATATGTGGTGTCTGTACAGAATCCAGGCACTTGGACATTCATGGAAGCTAGACATGCCCTGGTTGTTTTGGCTGTTCTACAGGTCCAGCACGAATTGGTTCTTTCCATTTTCACTTCCTTTTGCCAATTTAACGGCTATTTGCCACAGTCAGCTCCGCTCCTTTGGAGTTATCTCACCTTCTAGAGTTTTTTTTTGTCACCTATTACACTGTTTGTCTGGTTGTTATTTAAAACTGATATGATGTTAGAAATGAAAAATAAGTGCCAGGCTACCAGAAGGAGAGTGACAGTCAGAAACTTGAGTAGTTTTCTACATCTCATGGGAAATAACTCTTACTTTTAAGATGAGTAACTTAGGTTATTCATGTCAGAGTGTTCTGGAGCTTGGAAGTGGAAGTTTATTGTGTTGGTTGATTTTTTTCCTAGTTAGCAAACAGTTGTGTCATTTCACAGTGTTCACACAGGATGTTGGAACTGTTGTCTAACATTGTGTAGTGCTGATTGCTGCAGTATCTTGGCTTTGACATTTTTAAAAAGCTTTAACTTCACAGGTTTCTGTTCCATGAAATCCATGTTTTAATTAAGGTGAGTCAGACACGAAGAAGGGAATTGACTGGTTTTTTGCTAGCGTTGAAGGGATGTGAAATGTGCGCTGCACTTAAATAAGCCAAGTGGTTAAAATCTTTGTGGCATGGAGGGTGTTGGTTGGAATGTAAATATGGGGATCCCTAGCTAAATTGACTATATGATGCTTCTGTGAACAAGCTGGAACAGAGGAGGTTCCCTATCAATATCAGAAGGAACTTCTTCACAGTGAGGGTAATGGAGTATTGGAACCGGCTACCCAGCTGGGGTTGTGGAGACTCCTTCTCTGGAGACGTTCCAGATCCGCCTGGATATTTTCCTGTACAACTTGGTCTAGGTGATCCTGCTGTGGCAAGGGAATTGAACTAGGTGATCTTTCAAGGTCCTTTCTGATCCCTAATGATTCTATGATTGTATGAACATGCTAGAGAAAACAGCATGTACTTAACTATCACAGAATCACAAAGTCTTAGGGATCGGAAGGGATCTTAAATGATCATTCAGTTTAATACCCCTCCCACAGCAGGATCACCTAGGTCCAGTCACACAGGAACCTAGCCAGGCAGGTTTTAAACATTTCTAGAGAAGGAGACTTCACAACCTCCCTGGGCAGCCCCTTCCAGTGCTGTGTCACCCTCACTAGGAAGAGGGTGTTTTTTCTCATCTTTAGGTAGAACCTCCTATGTTCCAGCTGACACCCATTGCCTCTCATCCTATAATTGAATACTACTGAGAAGAGCCTGGCTTCTTCCTTCCAACATCACCCTTTCCTTATTGATCAACATTAATGAGGTCACCCCTCAGTCTCCTTTTTTCCAAGCTCAAGAGACTCAGCTCCTTCAGCCTTTCCTCATCAGGGAGATGCTCCATCATCTCTGTGGCTCTGTCCTAGATAGAGCCTTCTTGAACTGAGGGGCCCAAAACTGGCCCCAATATTTGATTATTATGGTGAAAGACACTACCAGATGGCTGGAAGCTTATGCTGTACCCCATGACACTGCCTGTAACAGTATTTCTGGGCTTGAAAGGCAAATCTTGTGGTGACTCAGAACTCCAGAAAGAATTATGGACAACAGGGTTCTTTTTTGAAACAGCCTCTCATACACCTGGGCTAAAGAGCATGGTCCCAAGTGGGTGTACCACACCCCTAGCACACACCAACTGTCAGGAAAGTTCAACAATGCAACGGATTATTAAAGACTGAGTCATAGGCCTGTCATGGTCTGCAGGTCATTAGCAGTTCAGCCAGCCAGGGCAGCTGACCTGAGTTAACACACAGGTGTAACCCAGACCACTAATGTCATAGTAGTCTCAGTATAAAGGGGAAGTTTGCAGTGTGGATGGGTCTTCTGCTCTTGCTGTTCTTTCTTCTGTTGAGAGCTGCTTTCCTGTTTGTGACTACTGCGCACCCATGGGGCTAAGTATAACCTTGTGTACTTTACATTTGCTTTTGGAATTAGTTTGACTGTCTAATTGAATCTGCTTTTGTTTCATCATATGGGTTTACTATGCTTTTCCTGATCCCCTCTCTAGGATGGAGGTGTCATTGGTGATAGAGCAACTGCTGTAGTTTAGCTTTGAATATTGTCTAAACATAAATGATGGAGAATAGAGCTAATGTTCAACTGCAGATGACATGGGGTGATGGAGTGGTGGTGAGGAATTAAGCTGTGGATCTGGACCTTTTATTGGAGTACTCTAGGCCTTGCAGTGGTCTAAGCATCACGCTGTGCCATAGGGGTAGCTTTTGCAGCTTAACAACCTTTTGCTTTCCTGTCCTCTCCTTCCCCACCCTGATAAGCCCTGCTGCTTTGACAGACTGCTGTTGTGGGTGTCCTTTCCTCTGACGGAGACCAGCAAGGATGTTACCCTCAAGGGTTGAGACCTGATCTCTGTGGAGTACAGGTTTTATATGTAAAGGGGCAAGGGAAAGGCTTTTGGCACTCTTGGCAAGGCTGTGCTTTGAGCTCTAGGTATGAGTGAGGGAATAGCGTGAAAGAAGCCCAATGATTAACCATAAATGCTGAACATAACTGAAGCATTTCCACATGCTTTAATTAAATGTCTGATCAGAGCATTTCTTTGCCAAAATGGCTGAGATACAAGTTTTAGTCTGGTGCTATTTAAAGACTAATGGTGACCTGATTTTCCTATGCATTTGTTAGTTTGGTTACTTTTGGAAGGACTGTAGCAATCTCTGTGGTTGTATTTGCTGGATCTACGTGCCATCCATTAGAATCATTGAATGCATTTAGAAGAGTGTGGCCAGTAGTTTGAGGGAAGTTCCCCCCTTCTGCTCTGCCCTGGTTAGGCAACATCTAGAACACTGTGTTCAGCTCTGTGCTCCCCATGCCATGAAGGACAAGTTGTTATTGGAGGCAGTCCAGTACAGAGCCACAAAGATGATCAGGGAGCTGAAACATCTTCCTTATAAGGAGATGTTGAGAGATTAGGGGCTGTTTCCAAAGATGAGGACAATGAGTTGAATTGTGTTAATGCTTATAAACATCTGAAGGATCAGAGTAGGCTCTTCGTGGTGGTGTCCAGTGACAGCACAAGGAGCTATAGGCACAGACTACAACATCAAAAGTTCAACTTAAACATAAGGAAAGACCTTCTTTACATTGAGAGTACTGGAGGCTGCATCTTTTTTCCTCTTCTTCTAAAAGTCATAATTTTTTTCCTTTTATTTCTTTTTCATGAGTTCTAGTCAGAGCTGGACCAACAGTAAAGTTGATACTCATTAGATGAAGTGCTTCCTGTTCTAGCAGTTCTGAAGCATGTATGGTAAAAAGGATGGAGGTAGAAATCTAAACCATACCTAGCTTATAATAATGAGTTCCCTGACTACACAAATGAGACTAGAGACAGGCTGCTAAATTAAAAGTAAGGAGCTGTAAGAGTATCCTCAAATCCACTGCCCTGACCAGAAGTGCAGGATGTCTGCACAAAGAGCACATGACAGAGTGGGGAAAAGAGTGAGAATGCAAGTAAGAGATTTCTGCAGCTGGGAAAAAGGACATTGGTGTAATTGAAGCTGTGTAAGTTTTCAGAGCATCTTTGGCTCCTGAGTGCTTGTCTATGTCTGCCAGACTTGTATTACATGTGATTACAATATAATAACTAGACCAAATGCTTGCAGAACCAAACCCAATCGTGTATGGGTCAAAGTAAGTGGTAATACCTTGATTGATTTCAGAAGCAGCAGTAGTATGTCTGAGACACTCGTCTCTCTTATTGACTTGTGCATTAATTAATGTATGAGTCAGTTTCACATTTCCACATGGTGTTGCAAAATTAGAGTGGAATTAATCATTTGGTAATTGGTGAATCACATTAGGTGAAACAATATGGACTTGTTCAGTAGCTTAAACATTATTCAGTGTTAGCATAGCAGTCGTATACTCATTACAATGATGATGCTTTTATTAAATATACCTTCAATTAGTTCCGGTTCATTTTAATCTCTACCTTCTGAAAAAACATTCAATCAAGTGCTATGACTAGAGCAGAATGATGAATATGCCAGGGCTAGCACTGCTGAGTCCTTCAAGGGTACTGCACAGGCTGCGTTAAGATGAACTTTAGGAATGTTTGTCAGGTTCTTCTCCTCCTGGAATCATCATCCTGAGGAGCATTAATGAGTTATCTTTCCTTTGTGCTTTAAAACGAGCAACTTTAAGGAGTCAGTTATTTATGACATCATGGTTGGACCCACGGGAGGTACTTGGAGGAGAAGAGGCATGCAGAGACTTTCCTACATGCTGCCTCATTGCCCAGCACAGTGCAGGGTATTTGACCTTGTTCTACAAGACTTGCTTACTTGCAGACAGTTTTCACCTTCTTGCTGCTCCTCAGCAGCCCTGACAGATGTGGGTGTCCTGCTGCAGTAGGAGGAAGTTCCCAGCCATGAGGGCAGTCCAGTAATCACAGCAACCCAGGGAACACAAGGTTGGGGAAGGGGATTTCCTAGGAAAAAGGGGCTGCACCTGGGAAGGAAATAGAAACCCATTCTGATGACCAAGCCTGCCCACAGGCAAGGATATGGGGATGTGTCCCTCCTCCTGCCCCTACTGGGATCTCTCTGTTGAGGCTTGTACCCCAGTAGCCTAGCCTAATCGAATCTGCAGAGTGGCTCTTGAGGTGGGATATGTGGGTCACTAGGGGAGTTTGGGTCCCTCCAGAGCACTGTGGCACTGCCTGTTGACTTTTAATCAGTTCTACTGGGCAGATATTGCTTTGCTGCTTTTCTTGTCTGTATTTAAATCAAAACTGTCATTATTAATCAGAGACTTGGAATAGCTAACAATGGAGACAATCCTTATTCCCAGTAGAGTGTGGGTTTTTTGGGAAGCCTGTAACAGATACAGAGCCTTTCTCCTTTCAAATCCTATCAAGTGCATCTGTGACTGAAAGTCATTACCATATGCTATTTTGTCTGTCATGTTTGTGAAATGAGTAAATAGGCTGGCCAGGTTTCATATTACATAAAATAATATCACAAGCAGCATCTCTGGTGCCTCTGTGCACTAGCTGAAGATAGGAGAGAGGAGCACGGAGGAAGTGAGAACTCTTCAGAAAAATTAGCCCCTCCACTACACTTTTTTTTTGTGTGTGTGTGATGTTTTTGAATGCCTAACCTAGAAGGCTGAACTTCATATTCACAGTCTGTGAATCTAAGCTCTTTAATATAGTTCCTTCTGGGCTCTCAGAACTGATGCAAATGATGCATTCCTGATTAATAGCACTCTAAAATACCCCGATCTACATTTCCTGTAGCCACTCGACTTGCACAGTGACTGTGAACATCTTCTCAGTGACCTGCCACAGCAACTTTCAGAACTGCCATCCACTAACCCAATGACTGCTAACCCATCTGAGCATAACATTAATGAATGTACTCTCTGTTCATTTCGCTTCTGCTGCTAAAGCACACAGATGAAGGGTTTCTTCATATACTTCATGTGCACTTGTCCTAGGAGATTAGGAGAGTACTATGTACTTCAAATTAATTTGCTGGTTTTGTTTCTCTGGCAACTGGAAGGTGCCTTTGATCCCTCTACCATCTTTTTGTTTTTGCATTTTGATGATTTTATCATGAAATCTTGTTTAATTCACGCTGAAGTGATGCGGTAAGTGGCAACACTCAAAAGATAATTTTTGCAAAATCAAACCATATTCATTTGAACTCTCTATGAACTACTCCACTCCTTTGAAGTAGCAGATATTAATGAGGACAGATATTAAAAAAATATATTAAGTCATATTTATTATCTCATCTGAGGCTATAAAGTGAAGGTAGATCTATCAGATAAAAAATGATTGCTCTTGGAGTAATCTAAAGTACCTAATAGTTTTGTGCTTTTTATCTTTTTGGTGATTTATAGCTTTTTTTTGCTTCTGTGTTACATACTGATATTTTGATTCATTACTTAATAAATTAATATTAGGTATATAATGAATTAGTATTATAAATATTAATTTAGAAATAAACTACACACCTAATTAATATGACATCTGGAAGTGCAAAGTCTATTCAATAGGGTGGTGGTTTTCCTCCGGATGAATATTGGACAAAGAAACTCCACGTAGGAACAGGCTGCCTGGACGGTTTGTGAAGTCTCCTTCTCTGGAGACATTCCAGACCCACCTGCATGTGTTCCTATGTGACTTGGTCTAGGTGACCCTGCTGTGGCAGGGGGATTGGACTGGATGATCTTTTGAGGTCCCTTCTGATCCCTAATGATTCTATGTTCTATTTAGAGGCACTTTTCATCTTTTTATTAAAAGACTTCCTCTGAAAACACTGGGGCATTTAGAGACTTCTGTTCTGGCTTTCCATGCTGTGTGCCAAGGTATCATGAGAAGCCAACGGCATCCTGGCTGTATCAGAAATATTGTGGCCAGCAGGACTAGGGATGTCATCCTCCCCCTGTACTNGAGGTGGGTGTCAGGCTCTTCTCCCAGACAACTAGTGACAGGATGCGAGGGCAGGGCCTGAAGTTGTGCAAGGTTTAAGTTTAGATGGTTTAAGAGGCTTAAGTTTAGCGGTTTAAGTTAGATGTTAGAAAGCCCTTCCTCATGGAAAGGGTAAGCAGACCCTGGAATGGACTGCTCAGGGAGGTGGTGGAATCCTCATCCCTGGAGGTGTTGAAGGACAGCCTGGCTGTGGCCCTTAGTGCCTTGATCTTGTTGCTGTGCTGATATTAGGGCTGGGCTGGGCTGGGCTGGATGATCTTACCTTTTCCAGCCTCAATAATTCTGATTCTGAGATTGTAATTGAACCAAAGGAACTTTGGGTGTTTCTTTGGAAGGAATCCACCATGGTGTCATCTTGAAGGTGTGTGTAGCCTGGAGTCCCATGTGGTTCCACTTTGCATGGGTTCTGCAAGCTTACAGCACTCTACAACCAGAGACCCTTCTATGACATTAATGACTGAACTTTAATAGTAACAAGGCAACTTCAGCATCTGAGTTCTGATGATGCAGGAGAGGACTGTAGGGTGAACATGTAGTATTAAAAAATAAATGCATCTCAGATAACTAATTTTTAAGTGGCTTTGACGTTCACTTTGAAGCACTGTATCTAGAGTCCTGTTAGTCATAAAGTAGCAGCATACTGTGTGAGTGGATGTGTTCTGCTCCAGTGCTGGCATGTACTTTCTGCTAAACAAGGCAGAGCACAGGAGGTGTGGTGGGACAGGTCTGTGGTGACTTAAACCCAGCACAAAGCAGCAACTCGCCTAACTTAAGGGGCAAGACCAAGGACAGGGAGGGTGTGCTCACCAATGATGCTCACAGTCAGAAGACAAAGTTGCATTGAGGAAAACAAAATCAATTTAAAAAACAAAGTACCACTAATTCACCAGTAGCACAGCAAGGGATACACGTGGTTCTTACATGCAGCTTCTCCCCACCTCTTTGTTTCCCAGGCCCAGCTCTGCTATTTCTTTCCCCTCAGAGCAAATCTCTCAATGTGGCATCTCTCACAAGGAAGACAGGCTCTTCCATGAACTTCTCTGATTGGTACAGGAGTCTCCTATGGGCTGATATTCAGCCAGTGATGAACTGTTTGTCAGATTAATGGCTTCTTTCAGGATCCGTTCCCTCCTTGCATTCTTGTAGGCACTCTTATGCATCAATGATATCTGAGGTCTCCAAAGGATCTGTCCTCCCACGGAGAGCAATGTGGAATGGCTGCTCCAGCATGTCTTCCCTGTACCTCTGATTGTACCTCCTCCTTTCTGCTCTTTCCCCCAAAGACATAGGAGCCTGCAAACAAAAGTTGCCCAACAGGCTTTCCCTTGTTAAATACTTTTATTGACAGAGGTACTGACTGGCTCAGCGTTAGCCAGTGACTGTCCCATCATGGAGTTGGGGCAGCTTCTTGAAGCTTCTTACAGGGGTCACACCAGCATTCCCTTCTACTACCCTCACAGACCCAAACTGAACACAGAATGACAAATGGGATGATTACAAAAGCAGACCATCAAAGAGCAATTATGACTCGAGAGGAGGAAACTGTGACTACATAACGCTAAATTGGATTATATTTAAATGGATGTAAATTTGATTGAACTTGAAGTTTAATCTCTAGGACAGCATTTTAATCCTCAGTTGTGACAATTTATGCTCAAAAGCAGACGCAAGCTTATCTGAGGATTTCAACTCGTTGCTTTTTTTCCCCCCAGGGTTTTGGTTGTTGTTGAAATTGGAGTTTGCTGTAGCCCAGACTGTTCTTGTGGTTTGTTTAGCACTGTGAGTTTGCATCTAAATAGAGACTTCAGGTGCACTTTATATGGTTCATAGATTCCTAGAATGGCTCAGGTTGGACGGGACCTCAAAGATCATCTAGTTCCAACCCCACTGCCATGAGCAGAGTCATCCCCCACTAGATCAGGGTGCTCAAGGCCCCAGCCAATCTGGCCTTGAACACTTTCAGGGAGCAGGGGGGCAGCCACAACCTCCCTGGGCGACCTGGTCCAGTGTCTCAGCACCCTCATCATGGCTACTGGTAACTCTGTAGTTGTTGCTCATAACAATGCAGCCATCAGAATCCGTATGAAAATTGCCTCTGAAATGAGGTGATATAATTAAACAAGACAGGACTTGATAATAAGGAAAAGGTATAGAAGGCTCACAGTGAACTTGGGCATATTTGGAACTAGAACAGGCTGCTCAAAGAGGTGCTGGAGTCCCCATCCCTGGTGCTGTTTAAAAAATGAGTAGCTAAAGCACTTGAGGCCATGGTCTAGGGGTTAGGGAGATGCTGAGATGAGGGTTGGAACTTGATGATCCTGGAGGTCCTTTCCAGCTGTGTTGATTGTATGATTCTCTGATTTTGGCTTTCATAAAGAGTGCCTTGACTGACATAAGGAGTCATGAGAGGGGAAGTTTTTTCCCCTGTTAGTACAAGACATGAAACTAAACAGAGGCAAATCTGTTTTCAGTTTCTAATGGATGTAATAAAAATCATCACCTTATATTTATCGATTTTTCTGAAGTTACTTTCTTACACCTTAGCAGGGGGTAAATTTGATACCCATTGGATTGCTGCCACCAACTTCTTGGCTGTGGTTTAGCTATACAAAAGCACATCTTGACTTAGAATGTGTGGTGCCTGTGCAAAAGAGATGGGAAGAAAGTGGAAAAGGGTGATGGTGAGAGGGGGAAATAAAAACAGGTAGCAAGGGGACCAGAAACAATAAAAGTCTGAATGATAACACCTTTATCGCTTCTGCAACAGCAGCTTAAAGGCCCAAGGAGAGAAACAGATTTTGTAAATCAGCCTAAATGTTTTTTGCAGGGTGAAGTGTATTGCTTAAGAACCCAGCTGGGAAAAATATCTTCTGCAAATCAGTGAAGAAAATATATTTTACTGGCTACTGCTTAGGAGCAGGGAGAGAGAGGCTAGGGGAAGAAATACCCTTTACAGAGCAAAGAACAAATATAGGTGTATGATTGTGGAGGTGTTAGTCTGACATTTTTGGGGTGGAGATGTTTTGGTGTCAGTAAAAACCTACATGAAGAAGCTACCAGCATTGCTCTCCATGTTTACTGGTTCCTATAAAACTTTAAGCCTTCCTTATGTTTTTGACATTATTTATTGATGTGGTTTATATTAACCAGCCATTTGTGCATATAAAAGTCTCTTCCATAAACTAACCGTGTTACTGTGATTCTACCATGTGGTGTCTTTAGAGAAGTAACAAAACATAAATGTTTTGGATTACAATTCTTGTCTTGAAATGAGAAATAGAGGGGCTGAGCAAGAAATAATCATTGGTATCCTCCCAAAGATGAGTATTTAGCTTCTCAATACAATTATGTTCAGAGCAGATCATAACTGTATAGAGGTTTTTGGAGCCACGTGTAAGAGCCACGTGTTTTGCATGAGCTATATGATCCTTTCGGAAGGCAGGATGCCTGCCATTGCTGGTCAAGGGAAAGTCCTTCCCTGAGAAAAGAAGGGTGACACAGATAGTGGAAGTGCATCTTTAGCTAAAAAGAGAGGGGCTTTGTATTACTAGTTAGAGGAACTGGTCTTAGAGAATAGTAAAAGCACAAGGAGACATTTACAAATCCATAGCATGTTTTGTATTGGTTTTCCTCTCTGGTCCGTTTTCCCTCAAGGTGAAGAGAAACTGCATACACACTGGAAACAGAATAGACTGACGAAGAACAGATTGAATCTGCCCGTTCATTTTTTCTTGTATCAATAAGAAGCCGAATAGAAATGATCAAAACACTGAACATTTTTAAACTCTTCAGAAATTGACAAAATACTTTCTCTAGGGTTTTTTTTTGGACAAAACTTCCTGTTGCAATTTCCCAGCTTCTCAAAATTGGTCTGACTTTGAACAGACTCTCATGCTTGAAAACAGCAGTAAGAGCGGAATTGTCTTGTTTCTGCTCCCATAGCGTAAGTGCTGCATGAACAGTCACCATAACAAATACAATGATGGATTACCATTGTCAAGGAAAAATATTGTGTTGGCTGAGATGTTTCCTCATTCTTTAGGCACAATCTTGTTATTGATGGGAGCTCTAGGTGTCTGTCACCAGGTAGTGTGCTGGGAAGCCATGTGCATTCCTCCTCCTTACAAAAGGATATTGTTTTGTTTTGATATCTGTTATCCTGAGTTCTGTATTTCTTTTGATCAGCATGTTTGTGTCACCCTAGTGTTTCCAAGCTAATTGGAATGACTGCTTTTAAAGAAGTGTTTCCCCTTAACAGTGAGGTTTTCGATAACCAGTTGCTGTGGCTATTAGCTTCCTGATGAGGCAATCCTGCTCAAGTAAATAGGCTGTATTGTCTTAATTCTTGGAATCTTCTTTTCCAAAAACCCAGCTCATTTACAGTGAGTTTCAAAGCCACCTTTTAGTGAAAAATAACCATATTGTGATAAGAAAGATGCTATCAAACATTTAGGAGATAAAGTACATACTGCTTGCACCTACAGCAGCTTTGCCTATGTGTTATGTTGAGCTGCAGCTGTGTGCTGAGTGGATAACAACTGTTAGAACTACCTAACTGTCCTTTACCTGGATTCTTGGTAGTCCTGTTCTGTGGATGTCCTCCGTGTCCCTGAGGACTGCTGCTCTGAAGTGTCAGGAGTACCTGTGCCAGCAGTTTGGGTAAATCTGTCCAATAATCTGTTGGTATTCAATAAGAAATAGGGACACAAACACAAGGTAATGCAGCAGGTCATATATTGACTCAGCCTCCAGAGATTACCAGGATGTAGGTTACTAGAAAGAGGTCACACCTATTAAAATCAAGGTATTTTTGGAATGAAAGTAGATCCAGAGCCTATTTTCATTGTCTGGGACCAGACTCTTTTTGGTGGTGCCTGGTAAAAGGACAAGGGGCAATGGGCACAAACTGGAACACAGGAAATTCCACCTAAATGTAAAGGTCTTCATGGCAGGGGTGACAGAGCACTAGAACAGGCTGCCCAGAGAGGCCGTGGAATCTCCTCTGGAGACATTCAAACCCCACCTGAACATGTTCCTCAGAGATCTTTCTGCTCTAAACTATATGATCTCTGGATATCCCTTCCAACCACTACCATTCTATGATTCACCATGCATTTCAAAAAACACACTCTTAAGATAAATCCATTTATATTGTGTTTAATCTGTGCTGCTTTAACATTTCCCAGATGGAGTTTCCACAATTCATGTTGTGCAGAGGTATTCCTAAAAAAAAAACCCAACAACCACTGGCTCAGCTGTAAGGTTTAAATCAGCAAACCACTGCCAGCTATGATCTGATTTCTGACCATAAATTTATAATTATCAAATTGATATGTAGTAATTAGTAGCACCAAGGCAATGCAATGTTAAGGTAAACAGCAAGAAGTAGGAGTCTGCCTCATTTAGTTCGCATGTGGTGGTTGTCAAGTATCTTGTTTATCAACCACCCTCTTAAAAGGACAGACTCAGGTTCTGTTAATTCCTTCTAAGACCTGACATTTCCAATAAAGGTAACCTTGAGTCTACAGTTAACAATTACAGTGACTCAGTGGTCATAAATATTGCTGTGATGGGTATAGTGTGGAAAAACAATGAGGTGCTGATGTAATGATTGTGGTGATGATGAAGCTGTGATTTTTCTGCAGCTGAAGAATGCAAAGTGTGAAGTTTTATACAGTCACAAAGCAAAGTAGAATCTTCAGTTATCTCTTGACTGTTGATTGACAATCAGCTGCCACTTCATTCAATGTAGGAGAGAGGAACCTGGGGGACCTGATGGCCAGCAGGATGACCATGGGCCAGTAATGTGCCCTTGTGGCCAAGAAGGCAAATGGCATCCTGGGGTGGATTAGAAGGGGGTGGTTAGTAGTACTCTGCCCAGAGACCACATCTGGAATCTTGTGTCCAGTTTTGGGCTCCTCAGTTGAAGAATGACACAGAACTACTTGAGAGAGTTCAGTGCAGAGCCACAAAGATCATGAATGTGATGATTCTGTGATTTCTCCTGGTAGGAGAGAATCAGTAGTAGGACTATTCCACAGTCCTTAGGCTAGGACAGGTTTTAACCTTCTGATCAATGAAGTCTGTAGATAAGTGTGTCCATACGTGTGCCTGTATGCTTCCTTTCTGTTTTGTTGAATTATTGTACTTGAATGGTGCTATTGCACTGGCCCAGGCGCCCTGTTGTGAACTATTACATTAGCAAAGAAGTTAGCTAATCAAAGGGCACCATCCTTGTGTTTCCCAAGGTCTGGGAAACAGTTATTTCATTTGAACTGTCTTGCTGAGCACCTAAGCAGGGCTACATACTCTGACAGGGTTTGGTTTCTGTTGTTTGTTTGGATGTTAAGGGCAAAAGGTGAGAAGAAGCAGCGAAAATGCAAACAAACTCTACTGCTACTAATCCCAGGCTTAGTGGTTCACTGCACTCCTGGTAGCAACAGTGATAAAGTAAACAAACAAACATGTCCACTGGTGGTTCTTCCTCTGCTGGGCCAGCAAAAACAAAAGCTGTGTAATAACTAGTATAATAGAATCATTAGGGATTGTAAGGGACCTCGAAATTTTATCTAGTCCAATCCCCCTGCCACAGCAGGATCACCTAGACCAAGTCACACAGGAACACATCCAGGCCGGTATTGAATGTCTCCAGAGAAGGAGACTCCACAACCCCCTTGGGCAGCCTGTTCCAATGCTCCGTTATCCTCCCTGGGAAGAAGTTCCTTCTGCTATTGATAAAGAACCTCCTCTGTTCCAGCTTGCTCCCACAGTTACTTCCATTTCACTCTTGGAGAGGAGGGAGAGGTATGCTGAGCAGAGTTATTCTTTAGAAGAGACAGTAATTGGTTAGCCTCTTTTTTTATTGAATAGGAAGGCTCCACTTCTACAGTTTTATAATTGTAAAAGGACTATTTCGGGAATGTTTCATAATTATTTATTCAATTAACTTTTTAATACCATTGAAAATATGTCAGCAAGGGGCAGAGAATACCCATTACTAGAATTTATAAACTATGTAAACAAACATGGTTTTACTGCCATGAAATCCCCAAAGTGCCAGATCACAACAACCTAATGCAATGTAATAGGCTTGGGGGAGAGTGGCTGGAAACCTGGTCAGCAGAAAGAGGCATAGGAGCAAGCTGGCTTAAACTTGCCACTTACAGATTAAACAGGCTGTAAAGAGAGAGCTGGACTCAAGGAAAAAACATAAATTTACTATGAGCAACAAGCCCCCATTTCTCTGTGCTTTCTGCAGCCATTCAGAGCAATAGAGAGAGTTAACAATCCCTTTTCAGAGTCCTCACAGGTCTGTAATGGAAAAATCACAGAGTATTTGTGGTTGGAAAGGACCTCCCAGATCAGGGAGTCCAGCCTTTTCAAAGCACGTTCACAGCTCCTTATCTTAGGTTGGATTTAGGTTGCCCGGGGATGGGGGGTGGGATTGTGGAGAGTCTCCTTCTCTGGAGACGTTCAAGACCCACCTGGATGTGTTCCTATGCAACTTGGTCTAGGTGATCCTGCTGTGGCAGGGGGATTGGACTAGATGATATTTTGAGGTCCCTTCTGATCCCCAATGATTCTATCTCAGTGATCTTTTCCAGCCCCAATAATTCTGTGACTCCCTTCCACCCCTGCTTTCTCCAGACATTCCCCAGTCTCATCCCTATCCTCGGGAGTGATTCCCACTGGCTGTGAGCCCCACTAACCCCTCCAAGCGTGTGTCTTCTCGAAGTCACACCATCCCTCTTAATAACTCTGTGTCTTTGCACTAGCACTGTCGGCTCTGCTCCACATGGCTCACTCACAGGGCTTTTGAGGGAAGTTCTCTCCTGTTGTTTCTGCTCATGCCTAATTTATTTGGAGATCACAGTTCACTGGCCCATAGACAGAAAATGATGCCAGCCTGAAAGTTGTGTAATTCAATTAGCTATAGACTGTGGCAAGGCAATATCTTTCCGATTTGTCTGCAAATGTCTGCTCATCATGGGTGCTGCTACAATATAAATAGAAGCAGCTGCTACAGCTGAGGGATTCTGTAGAGAAACTAGACAATGATTTCATTTCTCTTTTTGTCAGGGTCCAGCAGGGTTCAAAGAGATGTGGGGAACCTTTATCCTTCACGTGTTAAAATGTTCTCCATTTCTTGTGCATGCTGTCAGCAAAGCAGGGGATGTGGAAGTTGCAATGTATTCAGGTGTGGCTATGATCTGAGGATAGGGCAGCTTCAGAGAGAATATTAAACAGCTCATCTGGTACCATCATGCAAGCAACACGCTGTTTTGTAAGCCAGTCACATATCGCTGGTGATGCCTATTAATCCACTTTCTGCCTCTAGCTTCACCTGTTTTATTTTCTATCCCAGTTTCACACTTTGGGTTTTTTTTTCCTTGGCAAAACCACAGGGGAAATTTATTTCAGTGGCAGCGTATGGTAATTCTCTTCTATGCACTCTAGCTCATTACACAATCTTTGTCTTTCTAAAATAGAGAAAGGATTTACGTCTCCTACTGTCATTTCTGCCACACACTGATTCAGTGAAAGAGCTTTGGGGTGGTTGGGAGTAAATTTAATTTTCCCTGCTGTTTCACGAAGTGTGAATCACTTTCTAGCAGATGATGTCACTGCCAATTTACAAGGTGGGGGGTTCTTTTCCCCCCCCTGCACTCCTGTGTAGGAGGAATCATAAGGGCTTCTTTTTGTCATGGTAATGCATTTGGGTGTAGAGGGCTGTGCTGTGCAGGAGACAGCCTTCAAGCTTTTTATTTTTGCCAGACAGATAAGAAGTGAAGTTTAAAAGGTGGAGCAGGAAGTGCTCATTCAGTGTCTGGCTAATGGAGAGCGGAGGATTTTGTCCAGGTTGTTTTCTATGGGGCATATGATTGTAGATTGAACAGGGAAGGTTCTTTATTTCACTTGCTTTTTCTTTTTGAAACAAGTTGAATTCTACTGTGAAGCTCTTTTTCAAAGTAGAGACATTTCTGGTCTGTTTGTTAAAAAAAGTGCTCTTTACTGTTAAGAACATTTGCACACAACCAGTTCTGAACTGTGGGTGCCTGTGAACTGTTCTTGACTCCTTGCTCTTGATGTTTTACTGCAAAGATACACGTGATTGTTCCTGCTTTCACTAGCTTCTCCAGCTTTTCAGTAGGAGGAAAATAGTTGGTGAATAATGCTTGTTCTCCCCATAAAACTGATCTTGAGGAAAGAACAGTTCCTCTTTACATCAGTTTTGCATGACAAAGGTAATTTATATAGCTATAAATATGAAACCTAAGTATTCAATCTTATAATGCATAGCATAAAGCTCTTAGGTGCTCTGAGTGCCTTGTTAACTCCAACTAACCCAACTACAATAGCCGTAATCTCCTTCTTAACCAGGGATGCCTCACTGCAAGGGTCTTCAAGTACCACACTGAGCTGTAGCAGGAGAAACACAACCAGTTAGCAGAGCAGAACATCAGCATGTACGGAAAAGAGATGAGAAAATTGTGTCATTAGTGCTGAGAGAGTAGAGGTTGTTTCATCATCTTTGAAAAGTCCTGGAGAACAGAGAGGTGCCTGAGGATTGGAGGGAAGCTAATGTCATAACCAGCCTTCGAAGAGGACAGGAAGTAGGACCCAGGTAACCAAAGACCAGTCAGCCTCACCGGTGTCCCAAGGAAGGTGATGGAACGGCATGTTCTTGGCACCATCTCAAAGCACCTCAAGGAAAGGAGGGTATCAGCAGTACTCAACATGGTTTTTGTCAAGGGGAAGTCCTGATTGACCTGGTTGCTCTCCTTCCCTGCCACTCAGCCCTGGTTAGACCAGTTCTGGAATACTGTGTCCATTATGGGCTCCTCATGTCAAGAAGGACAAGGAGCTACTGGAGTCCAGCACAGAGCCAGTAAGATGATCAGAGGGCTGGAGCATCTGGGAAAGCTGGGTCTGTTTAGCCTGGACAGGAGGAGACTGAGGGGGAATCTCATTCATGCTTATAAATATCAAAAAGGTGGGTGTCAGCAGGATGGGACTAGGTTCTTCTCTGATAAGTGACTGCTTGCCTGTACTGAACACTGGTAAGGCCATGCCTCAAGTAGTGTTCAGTTCTGGGTCTCTCACTGCAAGAAGGGCATAGAAATGCTGGAATGTGTCCAGGGAAGGGCAGCAAAGCTGGGGAAGGGTCTGGAGCACAACTCTTATGAGGAGCACTTGAGGGAACTGGCATTGTTTTGCCTAAAGAAAAGAAGGCTGAGACCTTTTAACTCTTCCTACAGCTACCTGAAAGGAGGGGGCATAGCTGCTGCTCCCTTGCGCCAAGCAATAGGATCAGAGGAAATGGTTGCAGGCTGCACCAGGGAAGGTTTAGGCTGAAAGTTAGGAAGATTTTCTTCACCCAATTTATTATCAAACATTGGAATAGGCTGCCCAGGAGGGGGGTGGTGTCACCATCTCTGGAGGTATTTACAAGGCAGATAGATGTGGCGCTGAGGGTCATGGTTTAGTGTTGACCTGGCAGTGCTGTGTTGAAGGTGACCTTGATGATTCTAAAGGTCTCTTCAAATCAAAGATTTCAGCGATTCTGTGATGTGTTTGTGTGCTCTTCTCTACTTGATCCTTTTCTAGCAGGAGCATTGGGCTAGATAATCTTCAGAGGTGCCTTCCAACCCCTACTATTTTGTGGCTCTGTGAGTCACAGGTGATTTATTGGACTTCAGAGACAGATACAGGTAAAAATAGTAGATTGGGAGGTACAGATGGAAACTATTCCTTAAAAACCTGACATAGGAAAGAATCCCAATTAGTATTTTATCTTCCAAAGGCCTCAGTCTCCAGAACTGTATTTAAGTACCATCCACTTTTGGATGGTTGGCTCCTGTTGAGTGCTTGAAATTGCATTTAAAACTACGTGTTCTCCATCTCATTAGCAGAATATCTGGAAGGATTAAACAGAACTATTGTGAAATGTTCCTGTTAGGCAGAAAAGAAAGATGTGATTACATTTCTTATTTGCATTGAATTACATTTGCTTGGCTTTAGAAGCGGATGAAGTTCAGCTAAGTTTGTTTATTCTTAGCTAGCTCCTTTTCATGTTTGAGGGCATGCATGCCTTGGAAATGCATTTGCTTATTCCCGTGATGGTGCCAAACATTAAAAGGGTCAAGCTAACTTTGTGTCAGTGAATGCATCTTGTAATGCTTTGGATTTTTCTAAGTGCCTTTTAGGCAAAGACCTAGCACATTACAAAAATTGCACTCGGAGTATTAAGCATCTGTGAGCTAAAGAAATATTATTTTATGGCGAGGGTGAAGATAAATGGAGAGAGGCAAGTGTTGATTCAGTAAGCTAGTTCAGAACAACCTTCATTTTTATAGTCTGCAGTTCCTTTACAGTGAGGAAAATATCTGTCCCACAGACTCCAAGCCCCCCTCCTCACCCTACATCCAGTGAGATCATAGTAGTTGAGGAACCCTGCTTTTCTGTAGCCTTGGTTTCCAGTAACATAACTCATAGCTAGGGAAGATGTCTCTCTTAACAATCACTTGAACACTATTCTCAGCAAATTGGATATACTCTGCAATGTGGGGAGGCCTGCACAGAATTGCCGTGACACACTATACCCAGGTACATCATGTAAGGCAATGTGCTCATTGTTCCCACACCTGGCTGTCCATGTTCCTGAAGATTCACAGAGTGCTACTGCCTTAGACCTTGTATTTCTTCCTTAGAATCATTAAGGATAAGAATGGACCTCGAAAGATCATCTAGTCCAATCCCCCTATCACAGCAGGATCACCTAGACCAAGTCACACAGGAAGACATCCAGGCAGGTCTTGAATGTCTCCAGAGAAGGAGACTCCACAACACCCCTGGGCAGCCTGTTCCAATGCTGTTACCCTCCCCAGGAAGAAGTTCCTTCTGATATTGATACGGAACCTCCTCTGTTCCAGCTTGCACCCATTGCCCCTTATCCTATCACCAGATGACCTTGAGAAGAGTCTGGCTCCATCCTCCTGACACCTACACCTCACCTATGCAATTCCTAATTATGGCTGTTCATCTATTACATTTTTGACTCACAAGCAGTGAGAGAGACTTCATGGGTGTTTATCATCCAGTGTATACTGCTGAGGCACTTCCTTCCAGTTGTGGAAGAATAGAGATGTTGGCTTTATACTGCCATGTGTTTGACTTGTGGTTTGTAAGCCATACTTGAAAAACAAACACCCAAATCCTAATTTCTTTCTGTATCAACATTTTTCTACAGCTTAAGTTTCAACAAACATATGGGTTTATTCTCAGAATGTTTTGTAGGTGAGGTCTTCAGAAAATCTAGTCCAGGAGCTCTGACAAATTACACGCCTAGCTGAATGACCATGTCACTCACCATGGGACTGTATTGCATGGCATGAGGAGCTGCTGATTTGTTTTGGTTTTCCTCTTTCCTTTTGCCATAACATTGGATTTGTAAAACATAAATTAGTATCTTCACACTGTCAAAACCTGTTCCAATTACAGAAGCTTGAAGGAAGATCATAAGCACCCAAAGCAGTGAATCGTGTTACTTAAACAACATTTGGCTCACGATGGCTTTTTTCTTCACCCCCCACATGCTGAATAACAGATTTTTAGACATGGTAATTTGTAGGAAGCCTCTTTCATATTTCACAGCAGCACTATGTGCTACCTTTTAAAAGAATTCTTGACCAAAAGGGAATAGCTAGCACAACTTTCTATTATGTTGTATATTTTATATGTTTCATTATATCTTCAGAACAAGCGACTTGGTCTAGGTGGTCCTGCTGTGGCAGGGGGATTGGACTAGATGATCTTTCGAGGTCCCTTCCCATCCCTAATGATTCTATGATTCTATAAGCTATCAGCAGCTTCTCTGTGTGCCTCTAAATAACAAAGTTGAAACAAGAGGCCTAAATTGGAGCAAGTCAGGAGCTGCAGTTTACATAATCTGTTTTTCCCATGAGTGAACTTTGTTTCTAGACAACTGTATGCTAGTTTTGCAACTCTCCGTGAGAAGAAACTTCTCTGGCTACTATAATGTGGGCCTCTTGTGTGTATGCACTATGATTCAGTCTTTAATCACACCTCTCATAGGACCTCTTTCTATTCTGGTAGAAAGAAATACAAGTTACCCAGACAAGTTCTGGATGCCTCCTCACTGGAAGTGTTCAAGGCTAGTCTGGATGGAGCCCTGGACAACCTGATCTTGTAAAAGGTGTCCAAACCTAGGGCAGGGGTATTGGAACTAGATGATTTCTGATGTCCCTTCTGATTGAAGCCATTCTGTGATTCTATGCAAAGGTAAATGCTGCTTGATTACTAGCAAGCACTTGTACTGTGCCGCAAAAACTACTAGTAATCCCATGTGTTTCTCTATGATGTTTCTCTGTTCAGTGCTGAGTGCCTTGTAGATACCAGTTTTATCCTCAAATTAGCCGGAGGTGTAAAGTCATGGAAAAGTTCCAGGTTTTACAGACTGAATTGACATGAGAGACTAAATCCAGAAGTGCTCACCAGTTGTTTGCAGCTCATCCAACCCATCATAGAACAGTTTCAGCTGGAAAAGAACTTCAAGATCAAGTCCAACCTTTTCCTAGCCCTATCAGCACCACTAAACCCTGTCCCCAGCGCAACATCAACCCTTCTTTTAAGCACCTTTAAGGATGGTGACTCAACCACCTCCCCAGGCAGGCTGTTCCAATGCCTGACAACCCTTTCAGTAAATAAAGATCTCCTGACATTCAACCTGAACCTCTCCTGATATAACTTAAGGCTGTTTCCCCTTGTCCTGTCACTGGCCACTAAGGAGAACAGGCCAACCCCAGCCTTTCTACAACCTCCTTTCAAGTAATTGCAGAGAGCAATGAGGTCTGTTCTCAATCTCCTCCAGGCTAAAGGACCTCAGATTCCTCAGCTGTTCCTTATATGACGCATGTTCCAAAGCCTTTACTAGCTTGGTAGCTGCCTCTGCAACAGATATACAACCTCTATTTGTACAACTGAAATAATACCTTTGCCTTCTGGTGAGTTGTTGACTGCTTAACAGAGCTCTCATGATCTCTCATGAAACAGTCTCATGAGCCTTTGTGTTGTATTACTTTCAAAAAGCTAGAATAGCACAATGGACAAACCTTGCCTACATCCTTTTTTCATGAATTATACCAACTGTTTCAAGGTAGCACTGACTGACAGTGGCTTTTCTCTAGTGGGATGTTTTTCCCTGCTGTAAATGCTCAGCCTGCAGACAGCAGCCAAGCTTAAAGGTATTTCTAGAAACAAGAAAGGTAGCGGCAGAGTTAATGGTGAAATGGACTGAGACAGAATAAAGCAGTGATGGAAAAAGTAGGCAGAAGATAATTTATTGCAAGATAGCTGTAGGAGATGAAGTGATAAAATGTGAAGAAACAGCAGGGAAGCACCTTAGATTGCCTTTGTGAGGGAAAGCTGAGTAGACAGTGGTGTTGGTGAAACATACAGTCTGGGAAACAGGCAAGGAATCTGGGTGGATGAGGTTACTTGGAAATCTTTTGAGGAGGAAGACTAAAAAAGGTAGAGGTAGGTGGCTATAACATAGATGAGAGATAGCTCTAAAAGCTGTGTGTAGCTTGTGTAAGCAATACAGAGTCTGCATAGATGTCCAGAGGAGACACTGGAGAAGACTTCATACTATTTGGAACATAGGATTTTTTAAGTTAGAAAAGACTTTTAGATCATCAAATCCAACCATTAACTCTCCAAAGCCAGCTGCTAAACCCTGTCCCTAAGCTCCAGATCTCCACAACTTTGAAACGTGTCCAGGGATGGCAATACAAACGCCTCCCTTGGCAGCCTGTTCCAAAGTCTGATGACCCTTTTGATTAGGAAATTTTTCCTAATGTCCAACATAAACTTCCCCTGGCACAACAGCTTGAGGCTGTTTTGTCTTCTGACACTTATTGTTTGTGAGAAGAGACCAACACCCATCTCTTTACATCCCCCTTTTGGGGTTGTAGACAGCAATAAGGTCACCCTTCAGCCTCCTTTTCTTTAGACTAAACAGCTCCAGCTTCTTCAGCCACTCCTCACAAGATTTGCTCTCCAGATCCTTTTCCAATCTTGTGGCCCTTCTTTGGACCCGTTCCAGCACTTCAGTGTCTTTCATGTAATTGAGGTGTCCAAAACTGAACCCAGTACTCAAGGTGTAGTGTCACCAGTGCCAAGTACAGGGGGACAGTGATTTCCCTTCTCTTGCTGACTGCACTACTTGTAATCTAATCAGTGATGTCTTTGGTCACCTTGGCCACCTGAGCACACTGCTGGCTCATACGTAGCCAATTCTCAATCGTTACCCTCAGGTCTTTTTCTATCTAGCAGCTTTCTAACTACCTTTCCCTAAGCTTGTAGCACTGGCTTTATTCTCAGTCTTGCTTTTCTTCAGAGCAATCAACAAACTTGTATCATTTATTTTTCCACTTCAAAATGCTACCTTAAAACAAACTGTTATTCTTATGAAGTTTGCCAGGCCAGTGTCAAGCAAAAATAAGACAGTCATACATTTGTTGTGGGTTTTTTATTGTATCCCACTCAGCAGGCTCACAGGTAAAGCCTGCATGGGTGTAAATAAATCACCAACTTTGTCAGAGTCTCCTGGGTATGAAATGAAGTTGTCATCTGCCATTCCGGACTTTCTCTGACTCTCATTTAGCCCAGTCTGAACTGAGGAGGTATGTCTCTACTAAAGTGGAGGAAGAGGGCTCATTTGGGGTCTTCAGACTCCTGACCTCCCTAGCTGGTGAGCTCCGTGGTATTTGTGCTTCTGTTTTCTTCCCTTAGAAGCTCACTTCAGAGGGACATAAAGGATTTGCAGTCGGTCTGATCTTCTAATCCCTATGGCAGGAAATAGTTTATTGAAGGTGGAGCCAAAATTGCTTCACATTTCAAGCAAGAATTAGTTGCACTAAGACCGAAGCTGGAGGCCCACAGAGTGGCCCATGGGCCTTTTTGAGCATTGCTGATATAGCAGGGCAGAAAGATGCTGAAGTGACAGAGATGACAGTGCCAGATGGAGACTCAGCTCAAAGAAGGAAGAGAAGGAATACTTTGTTCTCACTCTCTGGAGTGAAACCAAGAAAAGAAATCTCTCACTGAATGGTATAGGCAATGCAGGAGAAATGCTGAGCATCTCACTATATGCTTGCCTTCTCTTGGAGGTTGCTTATCAAACCATTAAGACTAAGAATGGTGTTCTAGGGTGTGCTCTGTCCTTACCACTTCTTCCTTGTGTGACTGCTTTTCCTGCTTGTGGCCTGATGCTCCAAGTGGGATTCATACTTCTTTCAAGTAAGCAGTCAACAGCAGCTGAGCTGTTGAAAGCAGCCATGTGATGTTTGAGAGGTATCTCGCCCTTGTTATGCTTACATGTGACATAGAAATGTCATGTCTTTCCTAGGTGATATGCACAGTTCTTAGTATTTACAAAGGCAGAGCACTGTATTCTCTGTCCCATTTCACTGATTTTAGAGTGTTGTCTATCTCAAGGTCCTGTTTTTTTTTACTACATCTGCATGTGCTGAAAGCTTTTCTTTACTGGCTCTTCCATGAACTAAGGATTTCTTCCATGAACTAAGGAACAGCAGATGACAGTCTGCTGTTCATCCTAGGTTACTTTCAAGCTCCTTTCTTTAACACAGTCTTGTTTGATTGTGTGGAGCACAATGCCTATTACTGTATAGCTGTTAAATGAGTTGCTTTTCTCTCATAGCTAAGTTTTGCACTAAAAGAGAGATGCAATGGTGGCTGGGATGAGAGGAAGGTCTATTATTCGAAGCCTGGGAAATCTGAGTAAGGTCGAGCACCGTGGTGGTGCCTATAGCCTGTGAAAGCACTTTTACTGATAGTTTACCACCAGTGTCTATGGAAACAAATCCTATTCAGTATGATATATGAAAGCATAACCCTCTGTAGTATAGGAATCAATGGAACCATTCATATAATAGATGACTGCTTGGGTTTGTGTAGTCTGCTGCTCGAACATAATTGGCATCTATGTAATAAAATACTGAACACCAAGGGCAATGTTTTGGATGTTTATGAGTCATCGTGTAGCTTATTACAGGAGACTTGACATATGACTGTGTAAAGCAGAATAGGCTAACTAGCACTTGAGCTCACATCACATACTGAGTTTAAAAAGAATATAAAGATTTTAGAATTGTGTACTACTAATGTAACATCAGAATAAATTATTGGGGGTCCAGTGCATATCACAGAGCATAAAATTGGCCAGCCAGTGTTTTTACATGAAATTCTTAGCTAATTCAGTAATCATGGAAGACACAGATACACAATACGGGGTTTAGAGTGCAACAGTACTGATAAGCAAGACTGGGTGAACAGTTGCACTGTACATTGTAAGCTCTTATGAACTGAGCCTGTCTTTTCCTAATATGCCTGGTGTTTAGCACAGCTGAGAGTCCTTATCTCAGCTGAAGGCCTCTCCAGATGCTACTGTAAAGGAAAGAATATATTTGTCAGCTGCATGTCTTAGGCATGTGAATAAACCCCCTGTTTTTAAGGACCTACTTGCTTGGCATTTGAAAAGACTTGAAGCCTCTTGATTATGTTATCTTGAGCTCTGTTTGTTTAGAGATTTATGGTAAAATAAATCTTCCCAAGCTCTCCAACATCATGCTAGCCTTATTTCCAGCACTCAGAAAGGAAATTTAAAGCTAGCTCTGGTCTGATAATATATTGCAGTCTGCAATGTATGCATGTTATTGAGTGTTGTGCTTGCTTTTGTTGTACTAGGTGCTTTTCACAACTGGAGAGAAGAATTGTATAACACTGAACTACTAGAACTCTTGTCTTGTTTCAGTTACACTCACTTGACCATCTAGTTTAAGTCACCCCATTTAATGGATTTTTTGAGTGAAACAAGAAAAAGCAAATAAACACAACTCCATTTGCAATAGAAAGTGGACAAGTGCAATGCCCTATGAAAAAAAGAAAGCTGTTGTCTGTACATAGCTGTTTGTTTAGCTGAGTAAAATTGCTCAGCACATCTGTCTTGCTCCACACCATCCAGTGCTGTTTTTCTTCCTTATTAATGCTTTCAATTCTACCACAGCAAAAAATAAGGACATGGTGCTCTGCCTTTTGAAAGTTGCATTAGCTATGGTGGTACTTCATAGAATCATCGGGGATCAGAAGGGACCTCAAAAGATCATCTAGTCCTTCCTCTCCCCTCCCAAAGGTGACAACCACACCAAGCAAACTAATCATTGGAATTGTGGTACATGGCAAAGACCTGTAATTCACAGGATGTTAATATCACTTTTTGTCTGCATGAGTGGTGGGTATCTCTCCTGTTTTGGGTTCATGAAAATTCTCTGAACCAGCTCAAAGTTATCCTAGCTATTACTTTTCCTTTTCTTCATGCTATCCATATCCTAGATCCTTAACTGTGGTGATTCTACTTAACCCTGCTAATGTTTGAGAGGTAACTTATTGGTACCAGAGGTGTGTTCTACCTTTTGTTCTAGGGTCGAGTTTTTTTTCTTCCTCTCTTCTCTCATTCCTGTTTTGATTATGGAATTGGTCAATTTATATCATAGTTTTAAGTCTTCAGTTTTCTCATGCAAAGTCTCTGTCCTTGACTGATAGCTCTCTAAATCATGTGCTGTTTTGTTATCCTCTGGCATTTCTACATTATGGGTTACTCTGTGTGTGTATGATGGTGTGACAGAGAGGGACTGAGTGATACCAAGACTGCTCTCATTCTTAACAGTAACTCTCTCATGTGATTTTAGACAAGGTTTTAGATTTTAGATGTGATTTTGGACAGCTAAGCCAGGTTTTTCAAAGGGAAGGCATGTTCAAGCAGAGTTCAGACAATTAGGACAAATTTTTACGTGGGAGGTTAATATGGTTCTTGCCCTCTGAGATGTGCCACCATGAGAATTGCTATTGCAGTGCTAAAGATGTAGAAAGAGGGAAAAAATTACATGATTTTAATAAGAAAATTATCAGTCATCCATGGAAAATACTGCTAAAGCCTTCAGAATTGAAAATACTGCTACAGCTGGTACCAAGCAAAACAAGAATGTGGTGGGACTGCAAGAAAGCAGATGGAGACAGGTTCCCTACAGTATAACTGCTGTGCAGTGTACCCACACTGAGGTACAATGAGGCTCAGGAACAGTAAAAGGGAAATAAAACATGCTGTTCAAATTTTGGGAAAAGATGATCCATGTAAACAGCTTCTGGATGATTAAAATCTGCCAGGAATACTCTAGACCCAATAGAGTGTAAAGAAATTCTAAAGAAAGTTCTAGAATGTGAAATGAAGCTGTATCTGGGTCATTGGTACAGTCCGGGTCATCACTGTGCTGTGATGAAGCCCTATCTAAAGTTCCTTAGAGACCTAAGTACTGGATCAAGGCTTCAATTTAGATTCTTTCTAGGCTTGCTGGGTTAAGTTTATAGTTGTCTGCAAGTCAAGATATATGCTAGTGTTAGTCATGGTGCACAGGTGAGGGGCGTGCTAAGGGACAAATCTGATGAGATGGTACGAAGATGCGGTGTTATCCCATAATGAAGACTCTGTGCTCTTGTGCTAGCATGAGGACTAATTTTCCTTTGTTCTCCTGGTAGCATGACTGTTGGTGAATAGCAACCAATCAGCACCAATATCCATCTAGAGAGAGTTGAGTCATAAGCTTTACTCGGGGTTTATAGCTGTTGAAAATTGGCTGAAAACTTCTGGTGCTGAGGAATTTCCAAAAATGATTCAAAAGAAACTGCTGAAGAGCACCTGAGTGACAGTGACTGGTGATCTTCCTTTCTGTAATGTGGAGCTGGAAGCTCCATCCATTTAGCCATTTTCAGCTCTTCATAGAGCTAAAACCCCCAGGCTTTAGAAAATTCAGATGGAAATCTCACAGCAGAACTTCTCCTGGGAATTCTTAATTTTCTCTAGTGTGGAGCCTATACTCAAAATAGGTAATTTATAGCAACATACTCCTTTGGGGCAAATCTAAAACGAGAGCAGTTACAAAAAAAATAAAAATAAAGTGAAAAGAGTATTTTGTATTTCAGAAGAGATTCGGCATGGATTTGATTTCAAGATAATTTGGTTTATTTGAACCATTCTTATTAACTTGGAACTTTCTAGTAGGAAAGTGATGCTGAGAGTGAAGGCTGGAAGGCTGGTTTTTCTCAAGCAGGTCCATACAACGGGGATTCATCTACAAGTCAGAATAGAATCCTGACAATTTTCTTTGACACTTTAGGCTTTGAACAGACACGAGTGCCTGAATATTCATTATCTTACTTGTGTAGTAAAAAATAAAACTCTGAATGAAGATCCTTTCTATCAGAGGTCTTTCATAAAGATTGTTTTTCAGTGCCTTCACAGCTGCTTGGTGTATTTAACGGTGTAACTTTCATGGCCCCATATGTAGTGCAGGTTGTAACTGTGATAGTAACGTGATCATTAGCTAGTAAATATATTTACAGTGTGAGTGAAAATATGCTAATATCTGCTGCAGCGTGCTTAGCTGGAGAAGAAAGAACAGTAAAATCATTAGCCAGTCAGACACGTAGCAGGTTTTCTTTCTGCAGTAAGTCACAAATTGCCCTTTCTTCTTGTTCACCATTTGCTTTCCCATCCTAGGAGGTTGGAATGAGTAACGCACTTCACCTCAGGATTGGAAGAATAAGAATTTTGCAAATGGCATGAATTGCCTGGCAGAAAGGAACTGGCTGTATTTTTGAAGCAGTTAAAGTGTTCTCTGTGAATAGGTGAAACCTTGGCGACAATTATTATCGCACCCTACATTAAAGTGATACAGAATTTTTTGCCAGTGGACTCTGTGTCAACTCTCATTACATATTTGGTTTGGAAATATCAGCTAATCCTTTCCTCTAGGGGAAAGGATTCAGATACGGGCAGAGAGATGGTTTTCTTAGCACCACCTTTTGTTCTAACTCCTTGGACAACCTAACATCTGATTTTTGTCTATGTTTTATTATTTTTTTATATTATTATGATGATTATGAAGAGATTGTGATATATGAACTGATGGGTGTTACCTAGGCCTGCAGCTGTGTCCCCTAAACAAGGCCAGAGGCAGCAGCAGTGTAGGACTGAATTGTGTAAGCTTTATAACTTCTCTGCCACTATTATCACACCTCTGGGGCAGTGATGAAACCAGGTCTGAGTGCAGTAGCTACTGGGAGCTACTGCAATTGCAAATGGTTTCAGCTACAAAGATCAATTAATGTTTGCCCTTTTGTATGTGTTTTGCATGAATACAAACCAAGGTGGAACTGGAGGCAGCTGTCAGGCACCAGAAGCTGATCTGGTGTTGCGCAGGCTTGGGGGGGACTTTGTTTCTGCTTAGTGAAGAGTGGCTCGCCACAAAATTGTTAATTGCTAAGTCACAGGCCTACAAGGAGCCAGGATTAGGTTTGATTCAGTGCTTCCTTGTGATGCTATAACTCAGTATAATGGAAAGGTGTTGGCTCTGCTTTCGTCGGTGATGTTCTCTCTGCAGCACAAAGGTCCTTGCCGATGGGGAAATTATGTTGTTTTGCTGCTGTGTACCCGAAGTAAGAGATTGTGTGCAGTGCTTGCTAGTCTCCTTCCTGCCAAGTGTGGTAGGTTTTGTAGTTTTGAATGGGGGATTTGTTCTTTTGACTGATTCTTTCTTCAGTGTGTAGCTTCTCTGGATCGCTTCTACCTCAGTGTATTGCTAATCCTCATGTATTCAAATCTTTGCTTCTCTGGGAGCAGGATGAGAAGGAGATGTTTTGTTTTATTTCTTCTGCAACTTACAGCATCCTGGGCAAATCAGATGCTGTGCAATTGTGTATCTTGCATCTCTGTTACACAGACCTAGCAAGTCTGCTTACAAACAGCCATCTTCATGCAGCTGAGTTAGAATCATAGAATTTCTTAAGTTGGAGGAGGCCTTTAAGATCATAGAGTCTAACTATTAACCTAACTTTACTAAGCCCACTGCTAAACCCTGTCCCTAAGCTCCAGATCTCCATGACTTTTAATCATGTTCAGGAATGACGATGCAACTTCTTCCCTGGGCAGCTTGTTCCAAGGCCTGATGACCCTTCCAGTAATGAAATTTCTCCTGATGTCCAACCTAAACTTCCCCTGGTTCAACTTGATGCCATTTCATAGAATCACTGGGGATTGGAAGGGACCATCTAGTCCAATCCCCCTGCCACAGCAGGATCACCCAGACCAAGTCCAGGCAGGTTTCAAACATCTCCAGAGAAGAAGAATCCACAGACCCCCTGGGCAGCCCCAGTACTGAGCCCCAAGATCTCCTTGTATGTCACCAAAGAAAGGGAAGCAATGTGAGGTGTATGCAAAAGATCTTTTCTGGCTGTAGGAAATGCCTGCAAATCCCACTGGCAGGTTCTTCAGTCCGCTGTGGTCACTGATCAATGGGATTCATTCACAGCTGCCCAAATGGGAATAAAATGCCATTTCTGGTGACTTTTTTTAGTAACTTGGTTGAGTGCATGAGAAAGTCTTATGCAACTTAATTGTGACTCCAACCTCTGTTCAGAAACACCTTTAATTGGTTTCTCAGGGACTTCAAAAGTGTTTCTTGCAGTTAATTGTTGAAGTGGGCACAAATGCCGTAGGATTGTGTGGACATTTAATAGATGTGTTCTGGAAAGTCTGCAGACATGAATAATCCCATAGCTTGTGCCATTCTCTGATAATTCTTCCCACGTTATGTTTGCCTGTTTCCTTATGTTATTTGTCATCTAGAAAAAATCATTTTACCCCTCAGGCTAGATGTGACTTTTCCATAAAGGGTTTGAAAATAAAACTTGCATCCTCTTGTTTTCCAAAGGAGATTGAAGGAGACTCTTTAAAACAACTGGAGAAGAGTCATGCACTATACACGGGCAGTTTTCCATGTGCTGTTGGGAAGTGCTCTGAGAAGCACCGAAGGAACATAATCAGCTTGAAATTCTCTGGGATATCATCACTGCTTATGGTGCCTATCTCCTCCATCTTAAACAGTTGTGATGCCACTAAGTGTCAGTGTGTTTCTCAGCAGAAGTGGTTGTGTTTCAGGAATGAGAGGAACAATTGCTGTGTGCAGTTGGCAGATGAGTTGGTAATGTGCTCAGGGATTCTTTTCCAGGCTGTAAATTCAAATTGCATCTCATCGTGTGCCTAGTTAAAGAACAGAATATGTTACAATGCAGGAAGTGAAAACCAGAGACAGACTGTGATCCAGTTGGCAATTATCTAGGTGTCTAGGTCTAGACCACTTCACTGTCATTTTTATCCCAGGATTAATGAGGGCAGGAAAGTCTTGGGGGAAGAGAATTAACAAACAAATAAAAATCCCTGACTCACAGTGGGAAAGTTAGGAGATAATGTGTCTGTACAAGAACTGCTATCTCTTATTTTCATTTTTGGTTTGTGATGGCTTCTTTTCAATGTATTTCTTCTGCTGCCTGTTGTATGTCACTTTGTGAGTTGTAACGTTTCATGATGGCTTGTCACCATCAGATATATGATGTGGAATTAAACACAGGAGTAAGAGCCTGCTCAGGTTCTCCTAATTCTATTGTGTCTTGAAAGCTCCAGGTGTGGGGTCAGGAAGGATATTTACTTTTCTGTTGTATCACTGTCCATGCTTGTTAACTGAAGCACAACATAGTAATATCACAGAATCATTGAGGCTGGAAAAGACCTGGGATCATCAAGCTCAGCCTATGACCTAGCATCACCACATCAGCCAGACCAATGCACTCAGGGCCACAGCCAGTTTGTCCTTCAATGCCTCCAGGGATGGGGACTCTACCACCTCCATGAGCAGTCCATTCCAGTGTCTGATCACCCTTTCTAACATCCAACCTAACCCTCCCCTGGTGCATCTTCAGGCCCTGCACTCTTGTCCAGTTGCTCGTTGCTTGGTTGAAGAACCTGCCCCTCACCTGTCTACAACTTCCCTTCAGGTAGTTATAGAGAGGTATAAGGTCCCCACTGAGCCTCCTTTTCTCCAGGCTAAACACCCTCAGCTCCCTCAGCCTCTCATCAGATTTTCCCTGTAGTCCCTTTCTAAGCCTCGTTGCTCCTCTGGACCTGCTCCAACACCTCAATATTTTTCTTGAAGCAAGGGGTTCAGAACTGTTCCCAGTACTCAAGGTGAGGCCTCACCAGTGCCTAGTACAGGGGGAGAATTATGTCTCTAGTCCTGCTGGCCACACTATTGCTGATACAAGCCAGGATGCCACTGGCCTTTCTTGTCACCTGGCCACACTGCTGGCTCATATTCTTGTTGTCAACCAGAGTGTTATTTCAATGGTAACATTTAATGTATGTTCCTAGAACACTGTAATGGAATAGAAATTGTACTTGTATTCCAAATAGTAACGACTGATGTGGAATCCTGAAGAAATGCTAGAACATATGTCTGTGTTCTTGGGGTGTATCAAAACCTGTGGTCAGTCCATATACCCTGCATCTTCCCCACCACTTTTTAATCGTTCATATATAGGTAATGATATTGGGATCTATGAGGAAGCTGTGCCGTGTTTAACACATGTAATAGACTTTTACATAGCAGAACATAGGTTGTTGCAAATGCAATAATGAATGTGTGTGTTTCTGACATCTCAGGTGTGAGTGTGTCCGTTCTCCTGGGCATTTCAGTGGCATAATGCCATTATAACAGTGCCAGCATTGACCCCTGGCGCTTTACAAAAGAAAGCTATGAAAACTTTCTCGTTATGTTTAAGCAGCAGGGGGAATTCAGGTATGTTATCCAGAAGGCAATTATTCAACTTGGAGCACAGCCAAGGCAGTGAGATTAACAATGCGCTTAATCTTATGAAAAGATGGCAATGCGATCTTTTAATGACCGTGTTTTGTCAGGACTTTGGATTTATGATGTCTCTGAGACACAGTTCTTGTGGTGCCATGCTCAAAAGACATAATTAAAAAATCCATAATTCTGCTGAGTTTTGTTTCAACTGGTCTTTCTGAGAGACGTGAGCATTTCTTCTGTTTTATTCCTAATCTGTTTAGTGCAGCCTTGTGATGTTGGGGAGCTAGCCTTGGGAGGAAGCAGCTGGTCTGACCCCATGCCATCAATTGATGGGGAAGCTGTTTCCTAGGCAACGGAAATGATGAGAAACCAGAGAACAGCTCTTTTCCAGTTCATGTTTCTTTTTCACTTGGTGTTACAGACACTCATTAGCTTCTGAGGAAGATTCATACAGCTCCTATCAATCCAAACTAAAACTAAGTGGAACAATGTGAATGTCACCACAGTTTTCAAGGGAGTGAACTTGGGAAGCCTGCTGCTATCAGCATTCATTTTATATTGAAAAATATTAACAAACTAGGATTTTTTTTTGTCCTCCTGTGGGGATTATTCATGGTGCTGTATCAAAACAAAGAAGTGAGCATGGGGAAGGAGTTAAAATTGCTGCACTGCTTTGCTTCAGGCTTTGTGCAGAATGCATGGCTGTGCACAGGAATGCAGTTTAAAGGGAAATCATGCGGCTCAGTTAGAGGCTGTAGAGGGGGTGTACATGGTGAAACATGTACCTGCCTTTTAATTGAAGCCCTTTTTCCTTAGGAAAAAGAGAAGTTGGGAGAAGAGGAGATGGCAGCTGGGTTAGCAGAGGGAGTTGACAGTGAAGGCATGCTGTTGTTTTAATGCCTGTGCAAATAAGTTTGGGTCTCCTATACTCATTAAGTTTTCAGCCAGTAAACTCTCATTTCTCTGACATTTGAAACTGTTTTTCCCCTGAAATCTCTTGGTGAAAATGACTGCATGAGTTGTAGGGCAAAAATAATGACTCCAGGACTTTTTAACATGCAGGAAGGGACACTCTGGAGCTCTGTTCAGCTTGGTGTAAGGAACAAATAAATTCCTCATTTTCTAATGCTAGAGTTAATAAATAGAGATCTGTGGCACCAAAATCAGAGCTCAGGAATTAATAAGAGAGTAACTCAGCAAAGCATAAAGCAGAATTTAGAGTTAATACAAAACATTTGAGTGACTTAATTCATAAGGACCAGCTGTTTCCTCCCAAAATAGCATCACCACCAAAGTTATGTGAGGCTAAAGATTCCCTGTGCCCACTTTGAGAACAGCTGGTCATCCATCACTCTGGAGGTCTAACTACATGACAAGGTTGTGCAGGTAATGGAGTGTAGATGCATCCTGTGTGTTTTACAGCATCATCTCATAAAGCAAAATGGTTGTCACTTTGTTTAATCGCTGAGGTTTGGTCTGATGAGCTGTTGGTAGCAAGGGAGGAGGCTGCTAGTCTGGCCACCTGTAAGAAGCTTTGTGAAAGCTCTACCCAGATTAGAGTCAGACCCACATTTGTATAATGCTGAACCAATCTGCTTCTGCAAGTAAACGCGTTTTAAGATGGGAAAATGTGCCGGTCAACTTCCTGTTTCTTGTTTGATTTGGGCCCTTTCTTTGGGAATCTCCTTTTTTGTTTGTAGCAGGAGATGCAGCTGTGTGGTTGTCCAGGTCAGTAAGGAGGAAGAAAGCTGAAAGAGCAGCCTTTTCCCTTCAGTGTATGGTGAGGCCAGGCCTTTGCAAACCCCAGAGATAAGCAGAGAATAGTGGCTCTGCCTGTGGAGGACAGCATAGGATGGAAACTGAAAGAGACATGGATTCTGAGGGAGAACTATGCTGGGGCAGTTTATCACTGGGAGGAGACACAGCCCACAGAAGACCCTGATGCCACTTGGAAGTTCATGAACAGGAAGTTCATGAACAACTGTCTCCCATGTGAGTGGTGCCATGCTGCTATATAGGAAGACTGTGTGGCTTCTCTTCAATGGAAAAGGGGGTAGCAGGAGTGGGTTACAGGTATAGGAACAGCTTGTCTCACTGTTTCTCTAACCGGTGATGGGTTTTTATTGTTTGAGTCTGTATTTTGCCTGTGATCATAACTGGTGAGTGAGACTTTGCTGCTCAAGTCCTCAAACCTTTTGTGGCATCATTTCCTCCCCTAGGGTAGGTTTGTGTGAGTGGCTTTCTGGTGATGACTTTAAATAACAGTTGTGTTCCAGAGGAAATATTCTCTATGCTTTTCTACAAACCCTGTGAAGCTGTTTGTGCCAGCAGAGGATGAAGCCAAACTGGAAGGAGCACTGGGAGTTCAGATGTATGGATTTCACTGGGAGTTACACAGGTAGCAGATGGAAGTCTGATAACTCTTACTGCCCAACTGTGACTGGATTTAGTGTTACTGAGAGGTAGCAAGTACACTGTGATTTGGGCCTCAGCCGATGTGGCTTGGTGTAGTTTTAGAAGCAGCTATAGTGATTTGCAGCATCTGACAAACTAGTGTAAAATAGTTCTTTGTGAGAGGACCCAGCCCAGTCACACAAATCCAGCGTGTCTGGTTTGAGAGTGTTAGAGATCAATGCCTTTTTGAAATCCCAGCTGAATTTCTGCCAGGTCCTGAGGTAGCTTAAAATTCTAGGCAGACTGTAAGATGCTGCTGGCTGATCCGATGGCGTGAAATGTGGAGAAGATGTATATTTCCAAAATGTAAATGTTAACCCTCTGAAGAAACCCTCAGTTAATAAACGGAACAAACAGAACATGTTGTAGCTGTAAATAGGCACCATAAAGCTGTCATTTTTATAAAACAACGTGTTTTTTTTTTTAAAAAGCCCTGTACTTTCAAGCTTGACTGTTGTTATTACCTATAAATCTTTAGAATGGCTATTATGGCCATAATGGATTAAATACAGCATATTTAAATGTCTTAACAGCACCTGCTCTTTCAGGTACTCAGTGGTTTGAGCAGACCACGGTCTGGTCTTTGGAGATGGATAAAACCTAGAGTGTGACTATCTTTTCTCTCCAATGAAGTGTTAAGGCTGCAAAATATGAACGGCTGCTTTATCTCGCATTGCAACAGGACAATTTTTTATGCGACATTAGGTTCAATTCATGTGAAACTAAAGCTCTTAAAGCTTGTAGACACTGCTTTCCTTCAGAAAAGGTAGCATCCATCTTCCTGTTTGGCATTTGTCAAGCTAATATTTTTGGTTGTCTGTAACTTTGTAAAGAATCTATAGCAGTTAGCTGTATTCAGTAAGAGGTTGTCTGTTGATGGGGAATCGGAGAGAAGGTGCTGCGTTGGTCATTCATGATTGCAATTCACTGCAGCGGTTCCTATCGTTTGTTCAAACCAAAGTACCATTTGAACTGGAAGAAAAGAAACTGAAGGAAGCTGGTGGCAAAAGTCCTAGTAGCGATAGGTTAAATATAAATATTGAGCTTTTATTCTCATAGATGTGGTGGTGTTTGGTTTTATTTCAGTGAAGTACGGGGATTTTTTTCCAGCACTCTGCTGTTGCTTTGTTTTTGTTTTGTTCTAAGCTCCAGCATTTTAACATATATGTTCCTGTGTGGTGGAATAACACATTCTTCTCTCTCAAGAGAAAATATTGCTTCTTCTAGTTCCAGTAACATCTCTACAGAGGCAGAGACAAGTCTGATTTGTTTTTTTATCCCCTTTTGCTTTTCTAAACTCTTCTTAGGGTTTCCCAAAATGAAACACAAATGTATTTGGTTTCCTCTCCTGGTACCGTTATGCCTGACTCACAAACCACACTGCCAAATTAAATGCGATCAGGAAAAAACCCACCTTTCTAAAATGCAAGCAAAATGTGCTACTTGAAAGGCTTCCAAACTTGGCTCTGCTTCTACTTTAGAAATGCACTGTAGATCAGTTTGTAGAGAGTGAGATCTCCTCTTCTTTAAACTAAAGAGCCCCAGCAAGAAAAGTGTCAAGGGTTCAATTGACATATCAGACCTGCTCACCAAATATCTACCTCGGCTATTATCAAAGACAATTATTTAAAACACAACGTGGCTCCACAAGCTATGGTGGATTTTGCCACAGCAGATAGGAAATCTGACCTTGTATCAAGTACAGAAATAGACAGAATGTGAGGTCCTGCTCTCTAAGGATTGAATGAAACTCCAGTGATCTGTGACAAATGTCTGTTTGGTCTTTCCTTATGTTGTTTTTCCTGCTGAAGAGCTGCCTTTACAGGGTAGATGTTGTACATGACCTTTATGCTGAAATGCAAGCTAACCAGTCCCTTGGAATTTGGGGATCTCTGGGTACTGGACTCTTGCTTAAACTGCTCAAAGTCTCTATTGAAATGGCAACTGAGATGAAAAACTGGCTCTGTGGCTAAGTGTTGGAATTATGCATAATGAGATGCAATTTGCCTAAAAGCAGTTGTGCATTATGAATCTCATGATGCAGCTGTCAGCAGAAGTCCTGCTTTGAATGGCAGGTGAGTCCTGAACCACACCAGTTGGTGGCAACTGGAGTTGCTCGTGCCAAACCCAGCTTGCAAGATCAAGAGCCTTCACTAGAGCATTACTAGTTCAGAAACAGTTCTGGCACTTGAGAGATCAGACAGACTACCCTCGCTATAGACTTGCGGGCAGGCAGGCTTAAGGGGAGAGAGAAACCTTGCGTCTCCTTGTGGGAGGTGCCGAACTAGAAAGGAGCTGATCTTGGAATAACAAGTTCCCAGTGGGTGGAGGTGCACAGCACCTGGAGCTGTGTTATCTTCCATTTGAAGCTCAGCTTTTTGGAAAGCTCTTCGTGCTATGTCACTTGCTTGGAGATTGTAGTTCAAAAAATAGGTGCTCAAGCATGGGAAGGATTGGATGGTGTTTTAATGCTGGATTTCAGGAAGACATTTCCTAAGCAGCTGGATAGGGTTGGGGGTTTTTTTGTTGCTGTTTTAGAAATTATTTGTAAATACATGAAATATAAAACTCCAGACCTGCCCCCAACACAGAAGAATTTCAATTGAAATGCAAAGTTCCATGCCTTGAAGTAAGACTGATTGATTAAAAAACCCCCAAGAAAAGTCCTTTTTAGACAAAGATGCCTTCATCTACTGAGAAACTTGTGATCAATGAGTTTTTTGATTCAATTCTCAGGAGGCACAGATGCCTTCTGATGACTAAGAAATGGGTTTGAAAACCAAAGCTCCTCCCCTTGTTGCACGCATGAAACACCCATCCTGGCATGCACTAATGAGCAAAGGCCTGTGGGTCCCCACTGGATAATTTACAGATATATGTGAAATTACCTGTTTTGTACATGCTTGGAACACATCGTAAAAATCTAGATAATAAAAGGTAGCAGCTGCTCAGGTTTGGGGAGGTGGGTGTAGAGGAAGTTAAGTATTTATGGACCCTTTTTAAACATACAATAGTTGCTCATGTCACATTTTAGCACATCTACTGTTATCGTCCTAGGACTTAGATAAGCTCCATAGGGAACTTCTTGTGCCATGTACGCACACGTGTCCTGGTGGCCAGCAGGATGACCAGGAGCCAGCAATGTACCCTTGTGGCCAAGAAGGCCAATTACATCCTGGGGTAATTGCAGATCAAGGGNTCTGTTCAGTGGCACCTGATAATAGGACGAGGGGAAATGGATATAAGCTGGAACAGAGGAGGTTCCACATAAATATGAGAAGAAACCAAGGTCAGGGTGATGGAGTGCTGGAAGGGGCTGCCCAGGGGGTTGTGGAGTCTCCTTCTCCTGAGGTGTTTGAAACATGTCTGGCCATGTTCCTGTGTGACTGGATCTAGGTGATCCTTATGTGATGGGGATTGGACTGGATGATCTTTTGATCCCTAACTTTCTGTGATTCTGTGATATATGAGATAGATATCGCATATCTGTCTGTCTACCTATAGATCTAACACACATGTCTATGAAATAGATGGATACATATAGACATGGATACAAAATCACTATAGCCTCACACGCAATCTGAATACTTACAAATTACCTCAGACCATTTTATTTATGGGGCTGTTTTCCCCCCCTATGAACTGTTACAGACTACAAACCAGGTAAGGGGAGAGGATGCCCTGAGGTTTTCTTGTCAAATCTTCTCTTAACAATTAAGGATTATTTAATATAATGTATTTTCTAATGCGTGTGGTAGCCTTCTTCAGAACATTTTGAGTAATGAGGTTCCTGCTGCCTATCATGGAAGTTTATTTCACATGGTAACCCATCTTGCCAGTAGGAAGTTTTTGTTATTTGTTTCCTAAAGCTCTTTATCGCATTTCAAATACTGTAGTGAGTCATATGCGCTTTGATAACTGTCTTGAAACGTCTATAATGAATCCCCATCTAGAAGAGATGCATGAATTTCAGTGAGATAAGCATAGCTAATGATAGCAAATTGAATGAAGATGGAAGGATAAGGCTGAACAGCGCACAATGTGTATTTTTTTTTTCCATATATTGAATTAAAGAAAAAACAAAGGACAGAACAACTTCCTACTTCTGGCATAAAAAATACTCTTCCTTGCTTCTCCTTAGTTCTAATCAGAACTAAAAGAAAGGGTTGGTTAATCTGCTCAGAAGTGGCCGTTACATTCATCCATATATTTTTCATTAAGAACACTCTTCCCTTTCAAGTTCTTTAAGTCAATGGAACTTTATGAAAAACTTTGAATTTAATAGGATTATGTATACCAAGAAAAATATAGTTATGAGTCTCTTCCAGGAGACACGTGTGCCTCCTTTTTTATCTGCTACCTTGAGCTAGCTTAACCTTTGGTTTTGTCACAGGTAGAGGATTAGTCTGTTTAAATTCAGGCTTCACTAGAGAAGTATAAATACATGTTCATCATTTCTGCAGGAGGACCAGAGGATCAATGAGGCTGGTGAAAGGACTGGAGGGAAAGGCTGATGAGGAGAGGCTGAGGGAGCTGGGGGTGTTTAGCCTGGAGGAGACTCAGGGTGGACATTATCCTATCTGAAGGGCATGAAGCTGCACAAAGGGAGGGTTAGGTTGGGTGTTAGGAAGCCCTTCCTCACAAAAAGGGTAGTCAGACACTGAAATGGACTGCTCAGGGAGGTGGTGGAGTTGCCATCCCTGGAGGTGTTGAAGGACAGACTGCCTGTGGCCCTTAGTGCCCTGGGCTGGATGATCTTAGAGGGCTTTTCCAGCCCCAGTGATTCTGTGATTTGATTTCAGTACTACTGGGAATGTTATACTGTGACATGTGGGGGGCGTGAAAAGGTCACAAAATTATATCCTAGGGATACATATTTTTTAAAGCTTTATACAAAATACGGTTTTTACAGTAATTCTGTGATGAATTAATAGATATTGCGGGGCCAGCTTGTGCGCATTGTTGGCATAATTGGAAGAGAAGAATGTGAGCCGAATTCAGATGTGAAATTTGAGAATGTGATCCAGCTTAAATTGCAATATCCCAAGCTATCTCATTCTCCTTCCTTACCTTTACGCTGGTGTGTATTTGCTAAAAAGCCATGTTCTTTAAAGGATTAGGAACAAGAACTAGGGACCTGAACACTAAAGGAGCAGGGTTTGTAATGATGTTTTGTCTTCTGTTTACCAGGAGTGTGGAAAAACCCCGTGTTTTTCTTGCTTTATAACACTGCACATTAAAGTACAGGCGCACTGGTGAGGGAAGGGGTGTGTTGGGGATATGAAGACAGTTGCAAAAATAGTTGATAAGAATGTCCTGTGCCACAATGGGAAGTGGGAAGCTGTAATGTCCCGATATTAAGAAAAGGGAGTGACTCAGGTTCAGGGATTCACTTGGGGTGAAATTAAGGAGACTGACTCCATCGGTCCGTGTGAAAGTCAAAGTTTACTGAAATTACCAGATTCTGAACCTGGAAGGCACAAAAATCACTGAAGTTACTAGACGACCAACTGAGAGAGTTGAGAAGGGGAAAAGGATAGAGGCAAGAGGTCAGATGACCACT
>VZRI01008465.1:16278-77542 GCA_013397515.1 Upupa epops | reverse complement strand
GGTCTAGGTGATCTTGCTGTGGAAGGTGATTGTACTAAATGATCTAGGTCCCTTCCAATCCCTAATGATTCTATGATTCTATAAAAACATGTATGAATCTGAATACTTCTTCAGAGGAAGGGTCCTGTTTCTTCATCCTGGGACAGGTGACTCAGCAGAACTGTTTCAGAACACTTTACTCTAGTGGCTGTCCTTGCCTTGTAGCAGCACATACCTTGTCCAGGCTAAGGTTGGCAAGTGTTTACTTTTGACCTCCCTTTCAGTACCAGGCCTTGAAGCACTTGGCTTTTTCTCCAGGTGCAGATCCAGAGCTTGTTGTTACCAGCCTGAACAATGCATCCATCTCAGGGAGCCTGGGGACAGGGTCTAGTTCTTGTTCCTAAGCCCACTGCTTCTGTTCACAGAGCCATAAATGTTCTGCAGAGATAGAACCTCAACATACAAAAGCTGTTTTGGTGACTGCTATGCATCAGAACATCTCACCAGAAACACAAACACCGAACAGTGGTTACAATCTGATGTGGAGTGTTTCCCTGTGGAAAGATGAAGGAGGAAGAATATGATGATTGGAAAATCTGCTAGAACAAGGATTTTTGCTAAAGCTTCATGAGACAAAGTCTCATAAGAGACTTTAAAATCCCATTTAAACAAAAGAATATTTTAAGCATAGAGATGTGTGGCCTGCCATCACCTCAACTAATAACTTCATGTTTTTAGCAGATGTACAAACTCTTTTCTATCACTGGATTCTGTTTGACAACACATGTTTCTGTGTTCTGAAGGGTACCTACAACCTTACAAACAAATACGATGAATCTGACTTTGAACGTGATATTGCCCAAGAGAGCTTCCACTGGCTGAAACCTTTCTACTCTGAGAGCAACAGCTTCCTTGAGATCAAGGCCAGGAACGATGTGATGCCCTGCAGTCAAGAGCAGGAAGTGCAAGTTGATTACATCCTCAACTGAAATAAACTCGGCTCTGAAGCAGAGCACATTGATTTCTACTACCTGGTGAGCACAGAAGGCAGCTGAATAGGGCAAGGTTGAGCTTACTGGCCTTTGACCCTTTTCACACACCAAATAGATAGTCACAGGAAAGGGAAAGCGACTCCCAGACCAGTATATCTAAGTTTGTGGGGTTTGTTCTACCCAAAACATCTCCTATTTTGAAGTTCCTGGACTGCACCTATCCCTTTGCTGCTTTGTTTTGATAGGAGAGCCTTAAGCTAAACTTGGGTGACAGATGCCTGTCATTCACTCTACTTTCTATGGGAGTGGTAAAGGGCTAACCTGGTTTCTGCCCAGCATGTACAGCCCAGACTTCTGTCTGTGTTGGGACAATCTATTCATGAACTAAAAGGCAATCTCTGGGGCACCTGACACCTTCTGGCCTGTGTTTTTACAAGAAAAACCTTGAAATTGCACAGATCCTTGCTGCACTCCAGAGGCAATCATGTTTTGATGAAGTCTGCTTTCAAGAAAGTAAGTCCAAAGCAAGAGTGTGACTACAACCTCATTTGTGAAGTCGAATGACTCTGACTACAGAGCTCATTTGTACAGTTAAAAAGTACTGTAAAAAACTAATGTGATCAGAATTCACTGAGGCTTAAGAGCAGCTATTCTCAGCTTCAGATATACCTCTGGTTTTGCAAGTGACCACATCATCTAACTATCTAACAAGCAAGTGCCTTCCCAGCTATACTATCACCATCTCTGCTACAGAGCTCTCTAGGCCACATTCCGCCAAAAAAGTCTCTGTGTCATCTGTCAGACATCTTTCTCTTTCCTCTGTTCCCACTGTCCTCAGTGGAGAATGTCAGAATTCAGGCTGTCAGAATTCAGGCCCTTGAATGTCTCTTCTCTTTGCTCTTCAGGTGGTAGCAAAAGGCAAGATCCTTTCCAATGGGAAGAAGCAGGTGCCAATTATCCAGCATGACAGTGAGTAGAAACACATTAATTGCTTCTTAAGACACCCCAGAAACCAGTGACCACACTCTCTGTAGGTGCTATTTTTATACACAGGTGGGAACTATTGAACTGTTAGTGGTGGTACAACACAAACTCCTCTCAATCCAGTGTCCTTCTAATGTACTGTCCTTTTCCTGCCTTCTCTAATTGATCTAATATCCAACTCTATGTCTTTGCTGATATCTTGTAACTTTGGGGAAGATGTAAAATTCATGTAGTTTACCTATTTATCTAAGGTGCTGTAGGGAAAAGTAATATTTTTGCCAAACTTGAGCCAAAGAAGTGGCCAGTAACTTGGGTTTATTTTTAATCTGTGTCTGTGTGGACTGTTCTTATCTGTAAGTTGAAATTACTCCATTCTCTTTTTTGATTCTTACTACATGTCAAGATGAAATTAACCAGTTATTGTCCTAATGGGCTGAAACAAAAATAACCCAACCAACCAAGCAAGGAAGGTTCAAAACTCACTTTTAAATTGCAGGCAAGTAAAAAACTGACTCAATTAGGGGAGAAATGACATGACACATTCAAACCCCACACAAAGACATACAGAAATTAATCATATGTTTTCCCATTACTGGGCCAAACTGCTATTTTCACTCTCTCAAAGGGAAGAGACTTCTAGTCGGTCTTTTTAAGGTCCAGTACCCTGTTCCACTTGCTTCCAAGCCACTCTTCCATTTCCAATGCACTGATTCCTAGGGTTACAAGTGAGGGAAGAACTCTCTCAATTTCAGCAAACCATGGAATTCAGATGAAACCTTCCTTCTACTGATCACTGAAGTACCACTTTTTCCACTCACCATGTTGCCAGAGCAAGAGAGCCACTTGTCCACTCTGAACAACAGACAAAAGTGAAGTCAAGAAGGAGGAGGAGCTGGAAACTTGAAGCTCCAAACTAGTCACACCAATTTGCAGACTAGTCTATTGGCTAATGTTGAAACTAAAAGAAAGCTTGGAATTCTAAGCTCCTTTATCACAGGCTCCATAGTAACTCTCCATTCTCTCAGACCAAGAAACAGACAAAATTCAAACCTCAATGAGTCAATTCAATTGAATGTTTTCCCTCTCTTCCTTTCTGCTACCCTGTGCAGCTCTGCAGGGCTCCTTTTCATTGACTCTAACTATCAGCAATGACTTCCTGCCTGATATCAAACTTCTACTGTATGCAATCTTCTTGGATGGAGAGGTGGTGGCTGATGTGGAAGAGTTTCCAGTAGAAAAGTGCTTTAGACACAAGGTGAGTAGAAACACAAGGAGTTTGGTAGCATCACTGGTGTGCTCCATACTGCTGTGGTTCCTGGTTCTGTTTTATCCTCAGCTAAATGTTGTAAACTGAATACATGTCAAACCAGATGCCCAGTATTTTTGCTGGAATGCAAACCAGGTAACCTCCTTCCCTGAATTCTTAGTCCTGCCTTCCCCAGCTGGCAAGCCTTTCCCAAGAAGTAAAACTCCCTCCCTTCCCCATGACTGACTTGGGAACATACTGCTATCCATGTTCTCTGTGGTACCAACCTGTGGTAAATCTGGAACAGAGGTTGGTGGATGTTTAGTGGTAAGGGAATTCCAGCTGAACTGTATGTACTTCAGCCCCTGTAATCTTCCCACTGGATTTCTAACAGAGCCTGTCTCTGCAGCTCAGCCCTCTTACCTCCATTATTTTTTGTCTTTACTTCTGCTGCCACATCTAAGGCTCACAAGTTCCCATTCTTCAATGCTAAGGCCTCTGACACTTTGTCTTCTTTTGCAGGTGGCATTGAACTTCTCAAATAAGGAGAAAGTTCCAAGATCAACAGTCAGTCTGGACATCAAAACTGCTCCAGGATCCTTGTGCTCTGTTCAAGCTGTTGACAAAAGTGTTCTTCTGAAGATAAACAATACCCTAACAGGAGACACTGTGAGTGCAGCCTCCTGTGACTAAGCCCCTGGTGTCTGCCTGCCTTCAGTCTCCATGTATTAGTGGGACAAAGCCCCATAGTGCATCACTGTATATGGTTGCAATGTTAGGTGACTGCCCTGCCATCATCCCTGCCTTGTGGGCCTTCTCCTGGAGCATAGTGGATGTGCTGTGGTACTGCAGCTGTAGGCGGGGAAAGTAGCTTCAAAGAAATGTTACTGCTTTCCACCTCGAGGGAGAATGATTAGTAGCTTTTTTCATATACATGTCTCTGTTTTTCCATCTTCTACCAGGCAGTGGGGCTGAACATTTGCAATGGAATTTTGTCCCAGTAGGGTCCTCCTATCCTTCTGAACCAAACATTGCTGAGTTATATCTATATGACAGATCAGGCTGAGTGCCTGAAAAATGATTGAGCAGTAGTTGATGAAAAATGGTCGTGATTTTGTCAGCACCTAGATGCATTGTAAGAGTCTGGAAGAGTTGAAGAAACTTGACTGAATGTAGCTGTGTGTTTCAGAGTACATAAGACTCAGAAGCAGCAAGAGTTGAAAATTCTAACACAATTCCACAATGTCTAGCAGAGATAATACAAACGTGTATGTCTACATTCAAGGTTGCAAGGCCAGACTGGTACAAAGAAACCTCATCACATCCAAGAGGACCTGCTGCATTTGTAGAAAGGACCAACAATGTGAACTGGTGTTCCCTTTTAGAAGAATGCTGCACTAGTGCAGAGCATTTGCATAGTCCACTAACAGTGATATAAAGTAGTAGTCATTAAATATGTAAGTCAGCTGTGCTTGTAACGTGCTCAAACTGAATTGCATATTTTTTATACTACTTTAACCCCAGAGTTAAAAGGCTTGAACTGTCACAGGTGAAACTCTGCAGACTAAAAGCTGTGCTGACTACTTGGGACTCCTTCAGTATAAGCTAAGGCAGTGCTGTCCTCAACTGCAAAACTTTGTGAAGTGTAACATGCAGTCCAAATATGACTCATCTATGTGCTTGTTGGTCAGATCCTTATGAAAGCATCTGTTTTTTGTGTTGAAGCTGTATGATAAGTTCTTTGAAGACACTTTTATGATTGGAGGACGAGGATTCCCTTATCACTTAGAAGACTTTGAGGCATACCTTTGTCTGGCCCAGCAGCTCAGTTTCCGCAAAAGGACTCTGATGGGAGCACCATGGTATCAAAGTGAGGCTGATGTCTTTAATCTTTTCAAGGTGAGTGTCTACATTTCTAATGAACTCTCCCTGAGCCAATGCTTGCCAGTATGCCATCTTGAAGAATTTACTTTTAGAAAATTTCACCTGAATTTCACTGTCAACAAGTCATCTGTTTGTTGTTCTTCAGTATAGATACAGATTGCATTCCTCATGTATTGCATAGAGTCTAAGCCTGAGTTTGTGCATATGTATATAAACAAACACCACTTAAAAGTGTTTCAGCTACCACCAGCCTCCTTATAATACCCACTATCAGGAGGTATTTTCAACATTACTTTTATTTATAATTCATTTACTCTCTTCACTCTTTCCCCAGACATTGTGCACGAAAGTATTAACCAATACTAGAATTAAGAAGCCAGTTTCCTGTATAAGAGCAGACTTTGAGAAAAAGATGTATTCTGGAAAAGACAATGTTGTTGGTAAGCAACAGGGATGTTAATCTCCTTGACTGAAAGGGCACTTCTTTCCCATTTCTGGTCAGACTGCAACTAAGATTGCTGACTTCCACCCTTCTGTGTTTCTTGTGTATGAAGGAGAGGAACAAAACTTGTGTCCAGTTCAGTGGACCTGATTTATAAATCACAGATAAAAGCTCAGATCTCTGCTTTATTGGCAGTCTCTGTGTTCCACACACTTCACAGAAAATGCAGCGTGCTGTCCATCAGCACTTTCACCTATTATTTAACAGAGTGTGGCTCCATTTGAGCATGCTCTCATCATGGATGCAGGCCAGACTTGCTGGATCTGTAGACTGAGCCTCGGGTTAAACTCCATCCAACTCTATCTCCCTAAAGCTGTGCTCTCCAAAGTTACACACAGTCAGATCCTCAACTGAAATGCCAACTTTCTTCACTCTTGTTCCATCACATAATCACTTACGATTTGTGTGAGATTGCCTGTGAGTGAAGAACCAAGTTGTCCTGTCACTACATAAGCTGTTGTCTGAGGTATCATACGCTTTCCAGCATACAATCATGTTGATCTCCATCCAACCTATATGGATTTTCCATCTCACTCTGATGACAAGAAGCCAAAACCACGGATGATCTTCCCAGAGACCTGGATTTGGGATTTGGTCTCTGTCGGGTTAGTAACTGTCTCTACTAGCCTTCCACAGAGGGCCCCCTTGAGACTTCTGACTACTTCTAAGTGATTTCTTCTCTCTCTCTTCTTGCTGTAGGAATGATGGTCAAGCATCTCTCCAAGTTGCTGCACCTGACACTATCACAGAATGGAATGCAATCACCTTCTGTGTTGCTGATATTGGCTTTTGGTTCTCACCTCTTACTACTCTTAAGGTCTTTCAGCCTTTCTTTGTGGATCTGTCAATGCCATACTCTGTGATCCAGGGAGAGACTTTCAACCTAAAAGCCACTGTCTTCAACTACCTCAAGGAATGTATCCAGGTGAGTATTCCCCTAATTACATAGCCTCTGTCAGACCAAATACTTGAGACACAAAGCAAACTATGAGCATGACAGGAGCCTTAGACATTGGCATCTGGGCCACAAAACACAACCTCACACTTCATGACCAATGGTGTTTTTTTCTTTGTGCCTCTGGCTGTTACTAACATAGTGCCAATATATGTGTTTTGTACACCCCACCACACTCAGGTGCGCACCACTCTCTCAGAGACCTCAGAGCTGAAGGTGGATGCCTGTCCAGACTGCTATTTCACCAGCTGCCTCTGCTCCAATGAAGCAAAAACCTTCACTTGGAATGTGATAGCCACCAAACTGGGTGAGGTTGAGCAGGGGCATGTGTGGCAGCTAGTGGGATGAGGGCGGAATTTTTCTGCCTTTGCATATCTGGTCCCAACATCCATATACACAACTGTAGGCTGCAAGTGGTCAGCAATGTGCCCCTGTGCTCCCTACAGGCAGAGTGAATGTTACTGTGAGCAGTTTGGCAGAAGATTCACATCATCTGTGTGGTAACAGGATTGCTGTCACACCTTTGCAAGGAGAAAGAGACACAGTGACAAAATCTCTGCTTGTGAAGGTTAGTCACACCTTAGGATGGATATCACCTTGGGCCAGTGGGTCATCCCCTGAGGCAGTTAGGAAGACACTAAGAGGAAGTCTATCCCCTTCTTGGAAGCAAATAGTTCTGCATGTTGATGTCCTATCCTGATTTCCCTGCCTGAACTACTCTTTTTCCATCTGCAGCCAGGAGGTGTCCTACAAGAGAAGACTCAAAATGCCTTTCTCTGTGCTAAAGGTAGGGGCAAAAAATACCTGACTGCTATTGATCATGAGAGAAGGATGGAAGGGACAGGTCTACTCTGAGGTGGTGGGGATATGTCAGAGAGCAAATGATGGTGGCACCATCTCTGCGTGTGAGAACAAACACTATATTTTGCCCATGTCTTTCTTCTGCCTGGCAAAGTTTCCTGTATTGAGGCATTTGTCTGCAAGTCTCTGCTGCTGTGACTCAAATGCCACTCTGAGCCTCATCAGGGTCTCCTTATGATGTTACACATGTTACTTCATATATGGGGATAAATTTCTGGGTTCTTCCTTCCTCAGATAGCACCATCTCTGAAAACTTCTCTCTGACTCTGCCTGCAGAAGTGCTGGAGGGATCGGGCCGAGCTACTTTTTCTGTGATTGGTGAGAAAGTATTTTCTTAATTTTGCACCCCTGGTGAGAAGTGCTTGCAACAACACTTTGACCTTAATGTTGTTTTGACCCACTTTCCCATGAGATAAACCATAAGGGGTGTGATATTTGTCTCAGTATTGTGGATCAAGCAACCTTTTCCTATATTTTTTCCTCTCATAAAGAATGAACCTGTGTGATCCTTGAGTGGCTAAAGGAGAAGACACAGAATAGGATATCTCCTTTGATGTCTGTCACTGCCATCCACCTAAGTCAACCAAAGACATCCCTGCAGATTTACACCTAGTTTGACTCTGCAATACTTTTCCCTCTTTGATACCTATCCAGGAATGACAGCTCTCTTCATCTTTCTTCCAAACACCTCAAATTTCATATTCCCTCACTCTTAACAGAACCATATCTTCCTTTTCTGTGTTGGCCTAATCTAGAAAGGGTCAGCAGAAATCTTAAAAATCTCCATTCATTGAGCAGCTGGCTGTTTCTCACTACAGCAGCAGTCCATTTCATACTGCTGATTGTCTGTGCTTTTTCTTTCTCCTGTTCCTTCTCTTCACACTAAAGGAGACGTCATGGGCCCAGCACTTGAAAATTTTGACCGGCTGTTAGAGATGCCATTTGGCTGTGGTGAACAGAACATGGTTCAGTTTGCACCAAACATCTTCATACTTGAGTACTTGAATAAGACTAAACAACTAGACCCAGAAATTGAAGAAAAAGCAATGAGATTCCTGAGAACAGGTGAGCATTATCCTTCTTCCTTCTGCTGCAAAACAAAGGTACTATATATCTACAGGCACTTAACTGGTGGTGAGGTGCAGGACAGGAGTGGGAGCACTGCCAGTCTCAACAAAGGAAAATACTACAGAGGGTAAGGGAAATGTCTCACAGAAGGAAAAGCATGCTTCTGAAGAAGTAGGAGTTCTGTCTCTGCCTGTTATTGAGGTACTAAACTTGTTCTTTTGAGAAGGGTGTGGGTGACTAATTATTTTCCATCATTGTGGGATGCCTATTGTTTGTTCCCTTATGGTAGTGTGTTGTAAAAAGAGGACATCAGCTGCAACTAACTGGAATACAGAGTGGCCTTTGCAGTTTGGTAGCTTAGTGTTTCCCCATTTTTAGGGTGTATATTGTGAGGACAGGTGAGTTCTGTCGAGTATAGTCTGAATTTACTTGATTTGGCAATGTGCCTCATAGCTCAGCCTGCCAGTATCCTTATCCTACTCTGCTGAAAGATCAGCAGACTCCCATGGATAGAGTTTTATTCCGTCTCCTTCTATCTATTGTACTTTGAGAAGGGACACATATGTGGGACAGGGAGACATACACAAGAGAATTGTGACAGCAGAGGGGCAAGATGGAGAGTAAACAGTGAGGTCATGTGGGGGGTGGAGGAAGGGCAAACTGATGCAGTGTTCTGTCCTCAGAGCTTAAAGGCATGGACATGTCACATTCTGTACATCCAACAAAAAATGAGTCCCAACAGGGCTAGCAGAAGCAGTGAAAACTAAATAGGGTTTCATCTTGGTCACTTCTAGGAAAAACCTTCCTTCTTGCTCTACAGCTTTTTTAGTTCCCCAGCAATGTGAGGGTTCCCTGGGGCACAAATGAACATGAAATGCCTAAGTCACTGTTCCACAAACCAGCAGGGTGGATACTTGCACATAACACCTCTGCTAACATAGAATAGCTTCATGGCACACATCAGTGAGCAGCATGTGACTGCTTCCTGTCATGCTGATGCTATCGGATGCACAGGGTAGGTTTGCCTCAATGTCTCTGACTGCAAGACCTTGTCAAGTCTCTTGCTGTGAAGCCTTCCTCTCACGGCAAGGATATGGTCTGAGATGCTACAAGCCCTTTCACCGAGACTTATATCCTGATGCCTGTCTTCATAGGTTACCAGCGTCAGCTGCTCTACAAACATGATGATGGCTCCTACAGTGCCTTTGGGAAAACTGACAATGTGGGCAACACATGGTGAGTGTTGGTACTGTCATCCCAAACCTATCGTCCTTGCTGGTTCACTTCCTGGCTGTGACATGGGTTTCCTTTGTGCTCTGCCCACAGGCTGACAGCTTTTGTAGCCAGGTCCTTTGGACAAGCAAGCTCTCACATTTACATCCATAAAGATCATGCGCACAGTGCTCTGGCTTGGCTGCAGAAGCATCAGCTGCTCAGTGGCTGCTTCCAGAGTGTGGGGAAGCTCTTCAACAATGATTTGAAGGTATGGCAGTTAGGCATGGGAGCAGGAGTGGAAGCAACATTGTGTGGAGCACAGGGTTATTTCTTTAGGCTCTTCCACTGTGCACACTAGCACAAATCAATGTCCCCATGGTTTAGTAGAGCCAAGGCAGCTTCCCAGAGAACAGTGAAGAGGTGTGGCCTAAAGCAGCAGGCATTTTCTCTAAAAGATGTTTAATCTCTGCTAGGCTTTTTTCATTTTTATTTTAGCCAAAGGGCACCATGGATAATTGTGATAAGATACTTCAAGGGCATGAGGAGAAATATTGTTATATTTTAGTGCTTGTCTAGAATACCCTGGCTGGACTTTCCCTCTTCCCTTGCCTTACAATGCACAATACTCTCCAGATGGGCTTGACTATGTGCTTTAATATGAGATTATCTGAAGACAGTTTTTCCTCCAATGTACAAAAAGTATGACTTCTCCTGCCTCCTGGCATCCCTAGCATGATCCCTGCAGTGAGCTGGAAATGCTCCAAACTCTAGGTAAGCATGCTCTAGTGATCAGGTACAGAACAGTATTCATGCAGTATGGTTATACTCAGGCTCATTGTTGTAGACTTAAGAATAACTCAAGCTGGTCAGGTTGCAAAGCCACACATATAAGGTAGGCTTATGAAAGAATGCAGGCTGCTGTTTTAGCACAACAAAGATTTACACTTTTTTTCTTCAAATTTAGATGTAGTACAAAATAAAACTAGAGGGTATACACAGAGATTTCATCCTTGTCTGCCTTTCATGAACTTCTTGGGCTTTCTATTTCAACAGAACTTTTTTTGGAATAGGATTTGTACCACCCTTATACTTTCAAGTATCTGCTATTCTGTGTGTATGGTGCTTCTCAGTATCTCAGCCCGTATCCCATATTTTAGACCTAGTCTTTTCTTGTGTCTGAGGATACAATAAGAACTTCCCCTCTGATAGGAAGAAAAGCTCCTGCAAGCCTATTTATCAGTATTAGCCTGTAGCTTAAGTCAGCTGAATTGTATGTTGTTGCTTCTTGTATGAAAATCCTGTGTTGTGAAAACTGTGTCAGGTTGTAACAATTTTAATACAATAAATGGCTTACTGTATGCCCTTCTATGAGAAGACATAATGCATATATTGTATACATGACTCTGAGGTTCCCCTCAACACCAGATTTTCCTAGCATTCAATTCCTTTCCTTTAGTCCCTACATGTCCAGAATGCCCAGAGGCATTGTACTCTCTCAAGTGCACCATCCATAGGCAGTATCAGTGACTGTACAATGACAGGCAACCAATAGCTGAGTTGTCCTTTTCCAATTCTTGTCTATGTGGCTTGCAGGGTGGTGTGGATGATACAATCTCATTAACAGCCTATATTACTGTTGTACTGCTGGAGCTACCTCTGGAGAAGAATGTAAGTAAGTTACACATGAATTCTTGCAGTGCTTGGAAGCATATTCTTCTTTTCATTACTGCCCAGGATTGTCATTTCAGAGAGTACCCAGCTTGAGTTGGTGAAAAGTTGTGTCATGTTTCTACTTTGAACACAATAATCTCAATAGGAAATTCTTAAGGACAAATTTTTGTTATTTTGTCTTGGGTTATGGAATCAAGAAGATTGTATTCAATTTTCATCTGTTGGAAGCAGTCGAGAAGCTGTATAGGGGATGGGGGAGTGAATGCCTCGGTACCGACTCAATTGTTAAAACCAGGTGGGGCAATATTTTTCTTAAGTATCTCTGCTGATGGGCCATCAAGACCCATCTCATCCCATTGTGAGACGCTTCACCCAGTGGGGGGAGGTGGGGGGGGAAGCTGACCGTGCCCGTGCCGAGCGGCATGAACTGGGACTCAGAAAAAGGAGTGGGGCTCGCTCTCTAGGGAGGCTCGTTCTCGACTGAGTCTTGCTCTCGACTGGAGCTTGCTCTACGGANGTTCTTAATAAAGAATTGTTGTTCCTTTTCCCAAATCTTTTGCCTGAAGGCCTTTAAATTGAAAGAATTTGGTACCCGACTTCCTAAACCGAGACATATTTCTTGTTAAACTTGTTAAGGATTTCTTAATATAAATGGCCTGATTTGCAGTGAAGCAGAGAATCTGACATTCTGAACTGATCTCAAGGGTAACATTTGTCTCTGAAAATGGCTCAAAGCTTGCAGGAAGAGGCAATAGAATTATAGCATCATAGAATAGTTTACATTGGAAGGGATCTTAAGGATCATCTAGTTTCAACCCATACGCTATGGGTAGGGACACCTCTTACTAAACCAGGCTGCTCAGAGCCTCATCCAACCTGGCCTTGGACACTTCTGGGAGGGGTATCCACTACTGTGGTTAACCTGAATTTTCACTGAACTGACTAATGCAGCTAAAGGAGAAAAAAGGGAATACCTGTCAGGTATGTAATTTCTATCCTTCAGATCTGAAATAAAGGCAGTGATATTCAAGCCAAGTGTGTGATATTCAAGCCATAATGTGCTGATATTTTAGCCTTACTGTTACTGATTTAGTGTGTTATTAGATGCTTCCTATATCTGCATTCTCTAGTGTATTAATAGTCCTTTGTCCCAGTGATATGTCCAGTTACGTCTTTGTTTTCAACACACTAAATTATTCTTTGTCCCTTCTACTTCACGTTCCACAGTCCTGAAATGTGCTAGCATCAAAATACATCAAAGACATAGCTGGAATGCTTGAGGGTTGGGGACAGATTTCCCCAACAAAAAGTGGTCAGAGGAAATTCACTGGGTTTGCATTCCTTTCTTAGGACACCATGTTGGATAATGCCTTACATTGCCTCAAGAATATAAAACTTGGTAAGACAAACCTTTTTATCAAAGCCTTGATGGCTTATGTCTTCACACTGAACAAGGACATGGAGATGAGAGAGCGGTTCCTGCACATGCTAGAGAAGGAAACTGGTAGGTCGTGGCTGTTCAAGAAGACTTTGGGTAATGACTGTGTTTAAGGCCTGATGTCTGTACAAAGTAATTGCAGTGAGCTATGATATTTACTACTCTCAGATTGGCTTTTGTGTCAGAAAATGTTAATTTATAGAAGTTGTGAATGCCTCGTTTTCTCAGACTCACTCTTTAGCAATTCACACATAGTGCAGGAGATGATTTAGAGGAAACTGGCCTCACTATGTCTATGCAGCTGCAGGCCAGGGCATTTGCTTCCTGAATTCGATGCTTTTTCACTGTTTTCTCATTGTTGCTCTCCTGGGCCCTTGGACAGATGCATCTTTTTTATGCAGTATTTCTTCCTTTTGTCTATGTAACCTGTAAAAAATGAACTGCTATCTTAAATGAGGATGCTAAATGGGAGTTTCATATCACCTACGCCTATGGTTGAAGAGTTGGTAACAGTATTACCTGATTTGGCTTGCATAGTTCTTCCTTTGCTGTGTTCATTTGGTGATATGGTGAACTACACTGGAGACTGAAAAAAAACAAACCACAGAAGGAAATAAAGAGCAAGGAATTTTCAGCCTAAGTAGCCACCTGTGCAGTTAGCTGCATAGCCTGTGTGGCTGTTGGTGTGTGAACTGGAAGGAGTAGAATTGCACACACTGAACGCAATGATTTTTCAGAGCTGCCCCTAGGACACATGGAACACATGAGTGAAGTACATCTTCACTGATGTCCACTCATTCTGATGCTTCTTACTTACCAGCCACTTTGGAAAATGATCCCTTAAGGCATGGAACACTACATACTGCATATGGGTCAATTGATAGTTCTCTTTGCTGCCACTGATAATAACAAGCAATAACTTGGAAAGAGCAGTGGAGTTTTAAGGGAGGGAAAGTTGTTGGCCTATATGTTTAAATGTGTCTGCATCCTGCCTACTGAATCTGAGGAGGCAGTTCAAATACAGTTTGCCTGCTGGCAAATCTCTGCCCAAAAAGATTATCTTCTCATGACTACAGACACTTTTTGTGGCCTGGTGGCTGGGATTCTTTTAGCTTCACTAGCAGGATTACAGCTGGATCTCAAATAGAAGTTTGGTAGTTTTTAAAGAATCAAGGTTAATCTGCAGGTTATTTGTAAGTGCATCTCCAAGACACCTTCTATGAATTAATGAAAAAGTTGTTCTGGTTATGCCACCTTGGAAGTAAGGAATCACAAATCCCTCAGGCAAAAATATTCCATCACAATAAACATGCTGAAGTAATACCAGTCCATAGAGTCCTTGAGCTTCCTCTTTTTGCTTGTTTTATGCAAACAGGTTATTTTGTGACTCTTATTTCAAAAGTGAAGGTTTGTTTTGAGAACTGACTTCGAATCTTCAGATTCAAGCAATTCAGATTTTCACATTTGTACCATTTCAGAAGATGTCTACAGTGGCACAATTGAGCTAAACTCTTAGCTGAGTTTTGGTAAGCCCCCTACTATCACTGCTGCAAAACATTCAACCAGATTCAGTGCCTGTGAGCATGGACCATAAGTGGGAACTCTGCTCCAGCTTCAATTGTCCTAGCCTATACACTGCATAGTGAGGGTGCCAACAAATTAAGTTGTGGAGTTTCATTCCTCCACTACCTGCCATCAATTCTCCCTCAAAGAGCAACCAATTCTTGTACAACTGACACAGCTGACTGCAAATAAATCCTAGAGCTTTTTAGCACAGGAAACCCTGCTAGACTAATCTAGTAATGCAAATCAGCAAAAATTCTGTAGTAGCTTTTGGACATAACTTTGAATATTCACAAACCTTAATAAGACTGTACTTTAATCAGAAAACCTCTGCTCAAAGTCAATCAACTGTTTCCTAGGGGAAAGTGTTCCTAGGGGGAACTGTTTCCTAGAGAGACTGGTTGAAAAATTGAGGCATGGACCTATCTGTGCTTTCAAAGGAAGAAATGGAGCCAATTATAGATGGCTGGCCCTTCAGAATACAAAGACAATAATTGGGATTGGCTTCTGCATTCCGAGGCACATGCATTTCTTGATGATATACAGGAAACTGACAGTCCCCAAAGGGTACCAGGGCCAGTGAAGCTGATGTTCTTTTCTTCCACGTGTTTTACCACTCATTAGCAGAGCTCCTGATGTCACATTCCAGTGGTGAAGAATCTTCTTCTGTGATTGAAACAATAGCCTACATCCTTCTGGCTCATGTCTCCAGTCCAGGCTTAGCATTCAATGAAGCCTCAGTGAGCAAGCTTGTGCACTGGCTCAGCGGACAAAGAAATGCCTTTGGTGGATTTGCTTCCACACAGGTAACAAGCCAGATAAAATCATGTGGAAAGGAGAGAAACATCGTGTGCATATGTCAATTTAGATCCACCCTTCACAGACAGGCACACATGAGGTCTACTAGAGAACAGGAATGCCATGGAGAAACTCTTTCTGTGTGGTGTAATTGGGGGAATCCAATGCCAGGGACCACTGACCCACGGATCAATGCTTAGTGGCATAGACACCACTTGTGTCAAGAGTGTGGATTGGGGCCATGAGAAAGGATCAGTGCCTGATCTAGCATGTGGATTTTGTACCACATTGTGCCACAGCAAAGTGACTCTCTCTTAAACTTCAGGACACTGTTGTTAGCCTGCAGGCCCTTGCTCAGTATGCAGCCATGATTCCTCAGGAGATCAGAGATGTAAAGGTGACAGTAAAAGGCAAGGAAGCGTCTCCACTGGAGTTCCATGTACACAGCAACAACAAATTGGTCCTGCATCAGGCACCTCTTCCTGCAGTCCCAGCGATTTACACAGTGTGGGCAACTGGCAGTGGCTGTGTTTATGTACAGGTGAGTACATATAAGGACGGAGATGAAAGTTTTTGCCACTGACAATTCAAGTAGGGTTTAGCTCTAAGAAGGCACCTTCTAGGAAGAATCATGTCAAGCTTGAAGGGGCATGGTTGTACTCTGTTCACATGGTTTTATTGCAACCGTCTATGGTATCTTTTCTTCAGAAATGTCTCAGCTTTGCAGTCCCATGTTACAGAGACATATGATCGTTAATAGGTCAGTAGATCTAAAGTCAGGAGTGACGAGATATAGAACAGTATCTGTTCCTATACAGAACATATGGTTACTAATTTCATTGCTTTAGGACTTAAGCACTCTGTGCTGACATTATAGTCTTTGGGTTGTTATTGTATGCAAAGCTGAGAAGTGGCTCATCAGGAAAATATACCATATTTTTCTGACAGCTTTGATAGCATTCTGCTTATGAGCCATTCACACAGCAAAAAACTCAAGCGTCTCCCTGTGTAAACCTCTCTTATTGCATCGTATCTGTTGTCTTATGAAGCTTACAGAGAATATGCAAGCAGTGTGTAGACTAGAGGACACAATTCTTTATAGTCAATGCATCTAAGAAGTAACTGGGACACAGGCTTCTTGGTTACATTTGAATATAGTCAATAAGCATAAAACATCTGACTACTATCTTCTGGAGTCAACAGGCAAGTGGAGGAAGATAGGCCTAGGCTGCTTTTTGGAGGAATGTGATCCCACTTTCTGAGTTGTCCTCTTCTGATTTCCTTCCTCCCTCCCTGCCTTCCTGCCTTCCTTCCTTCCTGCTTTCCTGCCTGCCTGCCTGCCTGCCTTCTTTTCTTCTCTCCTCTATTATCTTGTCAACATCCTGTGGGCAGAGCTTTGCCTAAGGAACTTTCTCACACCTTAATGACACTTTTTTGATGAGACAATTTGTGCTGAATAAGGCCTTGAATCACAGATAGCTGAGCCTCCATGCTCAGATACGGCAGACATATCTGATGCTGCGTACTAAACAACATGTGTCTGAGCAGAAAGCACAGCCTGGGCCAGCTGCATCAGACACTGATTGTCAGTTTGTTTAAAGCTGGAGGCACAAGTAGTCCTTTAGCTTATACAGGGAAGCTTTGTGGCAATTTACAGAGATGTTTTTCCCCTACCAGACTGCTTTGTTCTATAATACCCCAGCACCAAAAACAGAGGAAATCTTTGTCCTGGATGTGGAAATAGTACTAAGAGAATGTGGTGGTGACAGTAAACAGCTTGGCATCCATGTGTCTGTCAGGTATGAGATCTCTTGAGACTCTTTCTGCAGTGAAAAGAGGTGGAAGTCCCAGTAATATGATCATAACCCCATAAAACCCTTCTGTCTATGGAGACAAAGACATAGGGGAAGACTCTTCTCCCAGAAGAGATCATGGACTAAGAATTAAGGCCTGGAGAAGCATGGCAGAGGCTTATAGAACCACAGCAACTATCCTAGTCATCATGGAACAGCTCAGCAGCTTCCAGAACACTAGCAGCTGAAGCGACATGATCCCAGAGCTAGAGCAACCCCCACGAGGTACACTCAACAGCTTGAGCTGAAGCAGCTCTGAGGTACATACTCCTGCAGTGTGAACCTCTGCTGGAACCAAACAACAGAAACTCCAGACCTATCTCTATTTTACTTGCATGTATCTGTCCAGAATGAGTGTCTTAGTTTATATTCTCAATGAGCTACTTTCCTGAAAACTAACAATGCCAACACTGTCACTGTCAAGCTGCAACATCAACAATCACATCCACTTGTTGCAGAGGGCAGCATGAATATTAACCGTAACACATAGCTGCACAATCTGTTTTCATACTGAGCAAGCAGAAAGAGGTGATTTCTTTGTCCCTTTTTCCCATCAGTTAGAAATGCTGCTGAGTTTTCACATGACTGTAGAACAGGCCAGAGTTTGGAAGGGTTCATTAGTACCTCTTAGAAATGGTGTGCTGCCTCCTACATCTGAAGTGCTTCTCTCCTGCCTTTTTTTCAGTTACCTAGGGAACCGTGAGACTAGTAACATGGCCCTAGTGGAGATAGAAATGCTGTCAGGGTTCATTCCTGTGAAGAGCTCTGTGAAAATGGTAAGACTTTTCCCACTGGATTTCCTCAAAGATATTTTATGGATGTAGTTCAACCAGAAATATCCTGAAATCTAAGAACTGGTGGAAAACAGTAGCATCTGTCCTGCTACAAATTACCTAAACAAGTGCAGTATAGGGATCTATGTCACAATGAAACTTTCCACTGGCCAAACTGATGGGGCAGTCTTTCATGTTCAGTACTGACAATCACTAAACAGTATGAGGTTTGAGAGGAGCTAAAAGGTACGTAGTGCATTAAGACATTCTGGTGTTACTAGTGCCATCTGTGGTCCATAAAGTCATGTGGAATCCTGAAGAGCTGTTCAACAGCATGCTTCATTATTCTAGGAGACAATCCGGAAGATCCATCACAGCCTTCTGCTAGCCATCTTTCCCTTTGCTGCAAGCGCCAAAAATAAGAATGTGGCTTAAGGACTCTTGTTCCAAATCTGAAAACAACATTTTCCAAGACTTTGTACGTTAGAAAAGGCCAATGTCAACTGTTAAAATTTCAATGTCATCATAGCTGGGGAACACAGGCCTTCCCCTGATTATGCTATGTGCTTTAGTCAGAAATAGTTCACTGACAAATACCATCTTGGTGTGAAACAATGGGAAAGGCCAATGAGCTGCTTTGCTACTAATCAAATTCATCTCTCATCTTCCTGTTCAGCTGGAGGAGAGAGCCCTTGTAAAAAAGACAGAGACTAAACCAGACAAAGTCACAATCTACTTGGAAGAGGTAAGAGGAAAATTAAAGTAATATTTAGAGTAACATTAAAGTAATAGCAACTGCAGTACTTTGTGTTGGGACTGCTGGAGATCAGAAATACAAATCTTTAAGCTGGTCAAGCAGGCTACAATTTTGGCAACATAGGAAGATGATGTAACAACTGGGAAATGCAAAGAAAGTAACCTCAGATGCAGAGGGAACAAAGTTAGTATATAGGTAACTTTAAGATGGCTAATGCATTTCTGCTCACTTTTATTCTTCTTGCCAGCTGGGTAAGACTTCTCTGAACTTTACCATGTCAGTGGAGCAAGATGTTGAAGTGCAGAACCTAAAAGGAGCAACAGTGCATGTCTATGACTACTATAAGCCTGGTGAGATACCACTGACATAATCAAAGAGTGAATACTATACAGACCCACTCAGACACAGTTCTCTCCATACCCCTTACTCCCTTAGTGCACTTTCTCCTGCAACTGCAAACCTGTGTTTCTTCTGATTAAGACGTCTACATTCAAGTAGCATTGCTTGCTATTCTTTTCTTCAGATGAGATTGTCTGACACTATGATTATGTTATTGTGTGTACCTGTGTTCAAAATGACTGTTTTATCACTTCCTATAGATTCAAGTTTCATTTCTCTGTGGAAATAAAAATCTTCTCTGAAAATTTACCATTTCTTCTCCAGCTCCTTAGCTCTCTTGAAAATATTTAGACACTGAGTAATCCACCAGAAGGTAAAAGTGTTTTCTATGCTTTTCATGTATATTGTAATAATCATACTAACCACGGGGTGCTGCCATGTCTCAAAGGATAACAAGAAAATAATGTTTTACTCTTTAAAGCTCTAACCGAACCATTGGCACACAGATGAGAGATCTTGGAGCAGTTTTGAGTGCTTCAGATTATTCCATGCTCAATAGGAGTTAAAACAGTAGATGGAGCATTAAAAAATATTTTTTTAAAAGCATTTTGACAACAAAATGGGGAAACTAACACTGAAAATTTAGAAAGAGCACTGCAGGCCTACATGCTGTATACTGCATTCCATTCTTCTTCCACTGTCTACACCATGTCAAGAAGAGGAAGAGATTTCCTAATGCAGCCTATACAGAGATAAATATTGCCACCCAATATACTATCTCTTTACTTTTCTATTTAGTGCAAGAATTTTTGTGCTTACTATGTACAATTTAAAAATTGTTTTGTGACATGAAAATACTAATCATTAGTAAAAAAGTGAGACTAGCACAACACATTACTGGAAGCATCTGTGCTTAAAAAATGGTTCTTAGATACCATTAGAAGACATTACAATGTGTAAGAGGGTATTTTACAGCTGTAGGAGAAACATGTTGTGGAGACGGGTGATTGGTCTGACCCACTGTGGATTCTGCATTCACAGTTTGAATAGTAAAAGACTAAGTAGTGGTATAGATTTGTTGAAGAGAAAGAATCTGGTGTTACAGTACTATGCAGTTTCACAGCTCACCACCCTTTCTCTTTTGTTTTTACAGAAGACCATATAGCAAGAGAATATGATTTCCCTTGCATTTCAGGTAAGTGTTAACAGGCTTCAAGGTGGGAACTGCTGAAATAGAGCAGAGGACTGATGGTAAGCAAGCAGAGAAGCCCACCTCTGCTCTGTATTTAATTCTATTATGTGCTATAGAGTCCTTGGACTGCAGGCTGAATTAGAGATCTACTGTACTAGTTGTAGGCACAATTTCCAGACCAGGTATGATCTCAGTTCAGACCAAGGCTTGAGCATACTACAGAAGGTCAAAAGTAATTACATTTCCATAGACTCCTCACAGCACCACATATCTCAAAGCAACTGAAAATGCTTATGCCAATGACAAAAAAGGCATGGCAACTCACCCCTTAAATATTTATGTTTTCTTGTTCTTTCTACAGATGTTTTGAAGAAGGATTCCTACTAGACTGACCAGGCTCTGCAACCAATAGTTTTCTGCTTCCATGAGAAAAACTTCATTGCTCTGTTTGTCCTCTCCCTGCTCTGTTGGATTCATCCTATTTCCTTTGATCTGTACCCTATGTTTCTATGTGAAACCCAACCTGACACAAAATAGTTTGGGATCACGTGAAGTAAAGTACGTGGAACCTGGAAAGAAGGCTGTGACTTGACAGCTGATGAGGTCTGCACAGATTCTGCTGCCTGAAAAAGAGAAACATTACTTAGGCCATGCTCACATACTTAGCTTTTGATCACTATAGTGGCTTAAGTCTTCCTATCCTCTCCGAATCCCCTTCTCTGAGCTACCTTCTCTACTGAGTTAACACAACAGTTTCTCTGCAACCAAACTCAAAAAAGTCATTTTAACCCTGATCTGGTTCACTGCATGGCCCTGTAAATCATCTTTCTGTCACAACTGAACAGCAGGAACATGTGAGGCGAGGCTTCTTCTAGACAGAAAAGGACTGTATAAATGCATCAACAAGGCAAGCCGTGAACCTGAAAGAACTTATCCTCCAAACTCACTATATGTTCTGTGTTCTCTTGTGTGTTTTGTTTTCTTATCTCAAGAAAATACACAGACTGTGCAACAAATGAGATTCAGGAGATATGAGCCTGGCTGGAAGATGAAAAATCAAAGGGCCTAGATGTCTGAATGAGACAGGAGTTGCAGAAGAACTCTTGTGGCTGACACTGTCTTGAAGGAGTGCCAGAGGCAGCCAGAGAACTTTCAATTTACATACCACCTGCAGTGTTGCTCCAGTAGACCTGAACTCAGCTAGAGACAGCAGAAGAAAAGATACTGTGATCCTTTTTGCAGTTGACAGTGCTTCCAAATCCACCTCTTTTGCTGTGAAAAAAATGATGGTGGCACTGCAGGATGGGAAAGAGTAGGACATACTTGATAATAATTTTAGGTCTCTAAACAGTGCCAGATGAACCTACAGCAAAACTTGAGCAAACAACACTGAAAATTTCCCCTTGCCTGGCTAAAAGAAACTAGTCCTAACCTAAGAACAAACCTCTTACAACCTTTCCTCTCCCTCCCTCTTATAAGTGGGGATCGTGCAGCATAGAGGAAAAGATGAGGACAGAAGAGGAGAGGGGGGGATGTTGGGAATGTGGGTCAGGTGAGCTGTTTGGGGTGAGACATTGGAATGGAGAACCTCTCCTCCTAAGACTTTCCCTCTAGACCTTCCACCAGCCTAGTTGCTCCATAGTCTGCTAAATCCTCAGTCTCTCTTTATCCATTCCAATCCACACCTCCAAAGCACCCCTTCTTCATTGCACTGTGCCGGTATGTCTCCGTCATTTGCATACATTGCAGAGAACTTCCTCCTTTGAATGGACTTCATTGAGTTTGCAATTGGGACAAATGGATTAGTCATTTTCTTAGTCATTGTGGGTTTTAGGAGCAGTTGATTCACATGGATTACTGTTGGCTGGGTTCCTGCTTTGCCATTGTTTGGGGTGAGACATTGGAATGGAGATCTTGGCGTTCAGGAACCCAGAGGTGAGAAAGATCCTGCTTCCCTCACGCACTACCTATGTGGCCAGTTTAATCCTCTCACAGTCCTGGCTGCCACACTGCCCTAGGACATCTGCCTTATCTTATTGTCTTCATGACCATGCTATATGTCCACTTATTCCAGTCCTTTTCCTCCTGTTCTTACATACCTCATTTTCCCTCTATAATCTGCACCAGGATCCTCTCTCAAGAGATCTCCTGCTCTGAGGCCCACTAAGAATCCCATGAAGTCTCTATCTCACTCCCTGCTCCAGGGTCACTCCTCTCTTTGCCTGTAGAGTTCCTTGTCAACCTCAACATTTCTCTTTCTCACTGCCCTGCTCCTCTGCTGCTCACACAGTAATGTCAAGTCCCAATCCTTGTTGCCTACATGGATTTCTGAACTGCTGCCCAAGTTGCTTGTCCCACATACTTTTGTTCCTAAAATGGTCCCTGCTTCTTCTAAAATTCTCTGCCTTCACAAACATTCTGTCCACTCTTGTGCTTCCTCCCTCTTCACCTTAATGGTTATCAAATCTGTATTTCCTTGGTTGGCCTAACCATACTGCCTGCTCTGTGTGCCTCTTTCCCATCTGTGTAAGAGCCTTGCTTACTTTTCCTCTTGTTTTCTATTCTGTTACTTGTTACTTCATATTTCTCTGACCCCTCTTTAGGCAAAGAATTATTTCATACACAGTGTAGACATGATCACTTCCCATTTCAGCTACCCACATCCAGGCCTTCTGGATGGGTTATACAACAGCCTCAGTCACCTTGCTTCTTTAGGCTCTGGCACACCCAGTCCCATCCTGTTAAGACATTAACCCTTATGGCTAATCCTTAGCGATGGCACTACTAACAGAAAAAGATAACCATCTGAGGAATTTCAAGGAGCAATACAAGCAGCTGGAGAGTGGAGTGTGTGGTTTAAACAGTTCATTAGGATATGCAATGCCACTAGCTAGGGAGCACACATAAAAGGTGGGATTCTACATTAGAAAAGACAGGCACTAGTTTCTCAGAGCTGTTTACTACAGGAGAAGCTACCAGAGCAGTCATGCCTTAACAGTAATGCCATAATCACAAAATCAAGCTATTAAGTCAACAAGCTCAGGACCAGTGGAGAAAAACTGAACAAAGTGGGCTGTGTGTTTTTGGTAGTTCACAGTGCTTCTAAAGAGAATCTACCCAGGACAGAAAAAAGGGAATATAAATGGGAGAAAATCATGTGACCTGCATTGTTTGTATAGCAGGCCTTTGTCTGATCAAGACAGGATCTACTGTTTATTTTATTTATTTTACAATTTATACCATAAGATGGCCATGAAATTAGATCTAAATAGAAACATGCCATTGAGATTCATCTCCTGAAAATAGGAAGTCTTGACACCTTGTACCTATAAGGGGTAGGTAAGTGTCTTGGGTTATGGAATATAAAATTTGTATTCTATTTTCATCTGCTGAAAGCAGTTGAGAAGCTATGTGGTTTTGTCTCTTGTAACTCCAGGGGGATGGGGGAGTGAATGCCTTGTACTGGCCCAATTGTTAAAACCAGGTGGGGCAATGTTTCTTAACTATCTTTTGCTGATGGACCATTAAGACTCATATCATACCATTGTGAGACGCTTCACCCAGTGGGGGGAGCTGACCATTCCCACCAGCATAAAATGGGACTCAGGAACACTACGGGCTCTCTCTACTGGATTTTGCAGAGGAAAAGAGCTATATAGCTACCCTTGCTCCAAGCTGCCTGCCTCTGCCTGGCCCAGTTCCGAGGTCCCCTGGGCGAATCCAGACGGCAAGGTCCCTCCCCAGTCCCCCAGGAGTGCCGGGAGCTGAGGGCATTGACAGGAGAAGAGCTACATAGCTACAACTGAACCTTCCGAGGAGGAGCAGGCCCCTTTATCTGCAGCATCACTGTTTTGACAGAGCCACACCCATCGTTCCAGGAGGACTACAGCCACCACCCTGACTAACAGGGTGTCAGGTTGCCTCTGTCAGGGTCCCTAGGACCTTCTTTTGTTTGTTTGTTTGTGTATACTATTGGTACTTTTAATATTCTTAGTAAAGAACTGTTATTCTTTTTTCCCAAATCTTTTTGCCTGAAAGCCCTTAAATTGCAAAATTATAATATTCTGGATGGAGGGGGTTGACAGTCTCCATTCCAAGGGAGACTCCAGCTTTTCCTAACCGATACCTGTCTTCCAAAACCAAGACAGTACGTAAGGAATTTAAGTGTGTGAAATATAAACACAAACAGATGTTTCCAGCCTGTGATTTCAAGCCAGATTGATACTGTACAGCTGTATATGAGAGAGGCTGAGGAAAGAGGCAAAGCATAGTGTTGTGATACATAAAAAAGTCAGGAGGACGACTTGGAAACTAGCATTCAGATGAACTTTTGCTGAGAAACAGGAGAGAATGGCAAGTAGACACTGCAGTCACTATGGTCACGTTCTGTTTGGCTTTTTCCTTCAGGAGATGGTGATCACCCAGACCAGTAGGGCTAGCATGAGGTTGCTGAAGAGATCCAGTGATGTGGTGATGTTCTAGACGGACTAGTGTCTCTGCTTTTGGTCCCCACAATATGTGGGAAGTTGTGGGGACCAAAAGCAGAGACCTGTGCAACCTGTAATAAGTACATTACAGTTAACTTCAATGTAGAAATCTCTCACTTACATGTTCCAGTAAACTAGGAATAATATCAATTATTATTATATCAATAATATACTCCTCTCTGAGCAGGAAGACATTGCAGGATTGGAAGTCAGTCTGAATCAGATTTTTGGCTTCCCTTGCACCTCCATGGTACGGATATAATGATTAGATCTTGGTAGCTGGGGTGGAATATATTACAAGCTTCCATATTGCTTGTGTATGATAACTCCAGTCTTTCCCACAACAAGTGAGAGTGGTTTCCTTTTGAGGTACCTGAAGGTGATGGTCTCACTTTCAGGCTCAAGTGAATAAGAGATTGTAGGAAAGGGAAAGAAAAAATACATGTACTTAGTTGTCCATTTATATGATTGTACTCTTATGAGTCTTTACAGTACAGTGTGCGGACTCCTGCTAAGCAGTGCTGTTTATCTGTGTATGAGGTCCACTTGCTATCATGGTCTTTCTGATAAACTGGAAGAACCATGAACTCAAAAGGTACACTTTTAATGCAGGGCCACTGAGTGTCACCATCACTCTGTGGATTACTCTGCAAGAGGCCATTTCTCCAGCAAAACTGGCTAAAATGGATTGGAATAGAAAATAAAATGTGATTGGAATGAAAATGGAATGCTTCTGGTTGAGAAGCTATGAAAATCTACGCCTAAAATGTGAGTAAGCAATGCTACCTGTGAAACAAGTCCTGGCTTATATTTAGGAACAGGTTTCTAGCTAAACCTTCTAAGCTAGTGTCACAAATTGCTGTATCATCCTTGGGTACAAATTACACTTTGGAACAAGTGCTTCAATAGCAGCCACTAAAGAGGATGGGATTTCACCATTTGATGAGCAGAATGCATAGAATTTGGTGAACAGATTTTAAAATATAATGAGGGTGGTGGATAAAGTAAATGGAAAACTGTTGGTAAGCAAATCTTTCCATAGCAGACTGTGTGTACAGGATAAAGCTAGTTGGTAATCAATGTAAAACAAACAAAAAAGGTATTTTGCACTACAAGATTCCACTACTACAGGAGTTTCAGGAGCAAATAATACCAAATTTCCGTTCAAAACCTAACGGAAAACCAGTCAAGGGAATAAGTAGTGATGTATATCTTAGCACCCCTAGTATCATGCTTGGATGTAATAGCAGAACAAGGGGTAGACTGTAGTTACTGGGCAGGTGCACCTGCTCTTCCTTGAAAAGCATTAAAGGCAGCCAAATCTGGTAGGCTGAAAAATACAGAGGTTTCCTTCCCAGGCCAACCGAGACGAGTGGGAACGTCTTACATCTTCAATAGTAATATTCTTATGCTTGCACACCAGTAGCAAGGTAGCGTGCAAGTTCACAACAGACAGGCACACATAGGTGAACATAGACAGGAGACTTTACTTCAGATACAGGCAAGTAACAGCAGTCTGACCCTATTCTTAAGGACTAGTGCAGAGTGGTGTACATTCAGAAGTCCCTTGGGATTCTGGCTCCAAATAATACAAACAAAAAACCTCCCATGGTACAGATTCAGGCCTTGCCCTCTTGTCCTGACACTAGTTGTCTGGGAGAGAAAACCACAGGTTCCACCTGTCTACAACTACCCTTTTGGTACCTGTAGAGTGACAAGGTCCNTTCCTCCTTTGAATGGATTTCAGTGAGTTTGCAATTGGGACAAATGGATTAGTCATTTTCTTAGTCATTGTGGGTTTTAGGAGCAGTTGATTCACATGGATTACTGTTGGCTGGGTTCCTGCTTTGCCATTGTTCCTTAGATCACTATCTGACCTATTGTTTTGAATAGCCTTCAGTATCTCCTACAGCTTTTGTTGTTTTTTTTAAAGACAGTCAGACAGATGTCTCTCAGCATTAAAAAAACGCTCAGCATTTAGAGCAGGTGTGTCTGGTAACAGCCTAAACATCGTTGTGTACAGTGTCCTGTACAGTGTTTTGCTGCTTTTCTGGCAGCAGCTTGTTATTATGTAAGTCAACAGGACTGCAGCTCCCATGAATTGATGGCCCACCACTGTCTAAGATAGATGGAATATTCTTGCAACACAAAGCTCAAACATGTCATCTGAAGGAGCATTTAAGGTGACTCAGTGATGCCTGAGCTTCTCCACCTTGTGCATGTAGATGGAACATGGTTTGTTTCTGCTTGTCTTTTGTTTCTTATCACCCATCCTTGGTGCAAATGCACCAGGTCTCATCAAAACCAAGATTGTTCCAAGACTTTTGGAACAGGCTGCCCAGGGAGGTGGCTGAGACCCTATATCTGGGTGTGCTTGATGTTCATTTATATGTGGCACTTAGTGATATGGTTTAGTGGTGAACTTCACAGAGTAGGGTTAGTGGTTGAACTTGAGGATCTCAAGGGTCTTTTCCAACATAAATGAGTCTATGATACTATGAAGATGAGGTGCTGGTCTGATCAAATGAGGTATTTCTCATTTTCTTATAAACAGTAATTCTGACTACCAGCACTACTGTACCTTTGCACTAATTGACCGCTTGCCCCGTGCAAGGCCATTGTCTTGAGAACTGAGAGTAACCAAAGGAGGGAATCATAGAAACATTTAAGGTTGGGAAGAGTCCTTCAAGATCTTCAAGGGCAACCATCAACCCAATACCACTATGCCCTTTATACCATGCTCCCTAGTGCCATATCTACGTATTTTTTGAACGTCTCCAGGGAGANAATCATAGAAACATTTAAGGTTGGGAAGAGTCCTTCAAGATCTTCAAGGGCAACCATCAACCCAATACCACTATGCCCTTTATACCATGCTCCCTAGTGCCATATCTACGTATTTTTTGAACGTCTCCAGGGAGAGTGATTCCACCACCTCCCTGGCCAGCCTGTTCCAGTATTTGACCCCTTTTTCAGGGAAGGATTTTTTCCTAATGTCAAATCTAAACCTTCCCTTGGTCAGCTTGCAGCCACTTCCTTGTCTTGTCACTAGTGATTTCATAGAATCATAGAGTGGTTCAGGATGGAAGGGACCTTAAAGATCATCTAGTTCTAACCCCACTGCCACAAGCACAGACACCCCACTAGACCAGGTTGCTCAAGGCCCCATCCCATCTAGCCTTGAACACTTCCAGGGAGGGGGTATCCACAAGCTCCTTGTTCCAGTGTCTCATCATCCTCATCGTGAAAAATCTTCACTGACCTCCACCACACTACAAACTTCTTTCAGGTAGCTTTAAAGGGCAATAAAGTCTCCTCTCAGCCTCCTTTTCTCCAGACTAGATAACCCCAGTTCTCATGGAAGGTTCAAGTGGTCTCACAGTAGAGGTTCTCTTCCGAAAGTTGACAACATGCCCCAGCACGTTTCTTTGCCCTGCCTGTAGAGGTTTCCACCACGCACCTTGGTGTGGTCTGCCCCAAAACCCCCCTAGGTCCCACCGTTTCTGATGGGTCACCAAAGCCTGTTCACGCACCTCACGAGCCACACAGACCCGCGAATGTCCGGTCAGATCCAGCGGCTTTCAGCAGCACCGCCAAGACGCGGCCAAATGCCGGCAGCCGTTACCGGGGAAACCCCACGCTGCGCCGGGCAGTGGGGGAAGGCATCACGTGCTCGGAAGCGCCCTGAAGAAGGAAGTGACGGAACGGCGGGAGCCCCAGAGGTAGAGATTAAAAAAAAAAAACAGCAAAAAAGAAAAATTAAAAATAAAGCAAAATAAAATCCCGGGAGGTGGAACCGCCACCCCGCCTGTGGGTCCTACCGCGCGCCCCACTCCGTTGCCAGATACCCCCGGAACTGCTGCTACGCCTCCAACAGGCCGCAGCCGCTAGGTACCGCCCCCGGTCCCGCCCTAACCCCTGGGCCTCGCAGCACGGCACCGCCCCGCCCCGCCCCGCCGGGGCCCGGTCTGGAAGCCCGCGCATGGTGGTGGGGGCGTGTCCGGCGGCGGCAGCCCAGGGGATCCCGTATCCGGTATCTTCGTTAGCGTGGGAGCCGTGGTGCTTCTGGCGGAGCTGAGAAAGCAGCCACCGGTGCCGCAGCTGCAGCTGCAGCTGGAGCGGTGCGGAGTGAGGCAGTGCCGCGGCGGTGGCAGGTGAGGCCGGGCCCGCGGCGGAGACTGTTCCTCGGGGCTGGGGCGGGCTCCCAAGTTGACAGTGGTGGCGGCGGCGGAACGGCCATTGTCTACCCGGCTCCGGCAGCGACGCCTGGGGACAACCCGCCTCCCGGCAAGCCTTTCCTCAGCTCCCCTCACAGGATCCCGCCTTCCTCCGGGCGCCTCCGGGCTGCCCGCACGGTNCCGCATACGCCCCCGCCGCTCAACTTTGTGCTACAACCAGAGTTGCCTGGCGGGGCGGTCTCGGGGAGCTGCGGCCACGCTGCCCCTGGTCCCGCCTGGCGGGGCAAGTCGAGCGTTGGGGTGGGCAGAATCCTCGCGGTGGGGAACGGTTCACTGTGAGAGTCCCACACCTGCTGCTGCCGCTTTCAGAGCATCCCGGGACGTAACGAGCGGCAGCCGGCACGCCGCCATCGTCTGCGCGTCCAGATTCCTGTAGGACCCTCACAGTATCACTGTAGCCCGGGCGGCTCGTTTGTCTGCCCCAGTCCTGGACAGATGTTGTCTCTTGGCTCTCTGAGTTTGTCAGGCATGAAGCGACGAAGCCCATTGTAAGGTTAGAAAAATGTTCTGCAGGCAACTGGGGGGAGCGAGTATCACTGTGCCTACCTCTTGGTCAGTGCTTAGGGGCTGGAGAAGGTGTTTGGTCTTTAGTCTTGCGCTTGAGAAAGGTGAGAGATTTGTGGACGGGCCGCCTGTGGTGTGTTCTGGGATCAGCAGTGCAGGGCAGGCTCTGGACTGGCCCATGCGGTGCTCCCTGCGACAGTTTTCTCCCTTAGCCCCTTCTTTCTGCTGTGGTGTCATTCCTGCCATGGGGTTAATAGGCCTTTGTATTATTCCATGGCTTAATTTCCAGTACCAGCCACGTTGTTAGGCTGTTTTGAGTGGGGTTGTTGGAGGTTTTTTTTTGTTGTTTGAGAACTGACTACTGGTTGCAAAGTGAGTCGTTAACAGACTATTGGAAAACCCATGGTTTAATAATTTTTAGTGGGTTGTCTATCTCATGGATCAGCTAGCCGAGTCAAACAATCTGATAGCCCAGTGAGCACTAGATTTTTTGCAAGAGAAGGGCTCTGGAAGATGCCTGTCGAGGAGGGAACAGACTGTACTCTATGTTGTTCCGTGTTGGAATAACCTGTGTATGGATCAGACTACTCTTACATGCAGCTGCATCCTTACATGAGCTTGGGGGAGAGAAATACTGCTCCTTTTCACTTTTGTGTTTAGAAAGGGTTTCGCCGGATAACCCTGCTTGCTGTACTTGAATTAAAATTCTTACTGCTCTTCTGCAGAAGGGAAAGTATGCTGCTCTATCGATCAGATATCAGAATTTTTTGATGTGTCTCATCCTAGAGGTGTTTCAGTAGGACATTTTTTGTGCTGCAACCTGATTTTAAGATCTAGATCAGTATGGAACTCTCAAAAATTGTAGAAACATTAAGGATCAATGGTGCTTGTTTCTTCACGCAGATTGTGGGAACAGAACACCATGTCAGAAGCTAGTTTTCACCTTCTGGTGCAACTACTGAGAACAAGGGCACGTACTACAGCTAGGCTGAACCTTGATTAACTTCTTTTCTCTTGTCTCACTGACACTTGTAGTGTCACGAGGTAAGGTTCAACTCTAGAAGGTTAGGTTAGGTAAGAAAATGATGTTTAGGGTAACTCTTCTGCCAAGTTAACAAGTTGATCTGATGAGCACCAAATGTGAGGTAAATGCTGAGAGAAACCTGCACAGGGAAACTTGAGTGTGGGCAAGGGAACATAAATTCTCCTAATGGTAGCTGAGCCACTAGATAGCTTGATGTAGTATGTATAGCTTCACAATGACTTTCATTTCAATGTTCAATATATTTTATTATCTACCACACTCTGCTTGCCACTTTCTTTCAAAAGTTTGTTTTCTCTGCCTTCTCAATTTATGTGTTTTCAGGCCTCATTTGATTTTCTGGTGTTGCCCAGTGGGGAAGATCTTTGAATCAATTGTCTTCTCTAGAGCTTTTGTATTTTAGATAGCTGGCCAATAAACCTGTTTCTAGTTGTAAGATCTGCACCTAAAGACAGTAGTAGCCAGTTAAGAAAGGATGCCTCTTAGTCAAGAGAGAAGATGACTGCAGGGCAGAATTGCAACAGCCACTGCTGAACCAGTGCAGGAAGCCAGTGGTTGGATTAACAGGGAGATGCCTGGACACGACTTGACAAAGGTAAAGATGCTTTGGGAACACTGTCAGTTACAGAGTTTTGCAAGTTTTGAGGAGCAAGATAGTTTCCTGATTTAGTCAGACATCCTCTGCAGCGTTAGTGCTGCTGCCCTTAACACCATTCCAGAATTAAAAAAAATTCTCTGGCTGAGACTCCTGTTGCACCTCATTTCTTGCTCCGCTACTCTCTGTTTATGCAGCTAGAAAAAGTTGTTTGCCGAAGGCTGTAAAGTTCAACATCTCTGGTTAGGAAAGGTCTTGGTACAGGGGCTGTGCTGGTTTTGTTGGATCATGGAAACCTAGTGATCTTATTTTAGAGATCTTTCAGATAATGTTGCAGGGGAGGCAGCTGTTTGTTTTGAAAACAACCAGGCAGTCAGTGATATTGAGACCACTGAAAAATCTTAAATGGAATGAGATCTTTCCAAAAAGCAATTTTATTTTTTTAGTGGGATTATGTTGAGTAACTATTATTTTACCTTTTTCTTTTGTGACTCTAACGCCTCCAACCATAAATGCTTCAGCAAACTGCCATATCATTCCAACTCTTCTGCTAATCATTCTTCAGTCGCACTGGTTTTCGTATTGGTTAATGTAAGCCTACTTCAGACCGTTCTCAGCCCTGTGGTTCACTGCAACTCATCTTGCTGCTGCTGCTGAAACATAGCTCTAGTTCTGCATGATCTCTTTAGCAGCCTTCCAACCACAGGTGTTGCCAGTGAGCTCTTTGTCTACTGTGCTTCTGACTCTGTTCCTGCTGAAGGCAACTTGCCACCACAGATACCAGCTTCCCATCTGGTAGTTAAGTTAGAATCTGTTAGAAAGAGCAAATAAATAGAAAGTCCACATCATCTGAGATAGAAACAATTGAGGGTTGGGGGCTAAACTGGGAGAAGGAGGGACTGAGTTGATATATCTGCAGCAGAGTTGTGGGATAATTACACCTCTTGTGGGACTGGGGGAATAGAGGATCAGATGTTGCCCAAGTGCAGTGGAGAGCAGAAGCACAGTGGAACTTGCCTCCACTCACTGGTTACTCTTCAAGAAGCATTTGGATCTGTAATGAAAAAACTGAATGTTTTTAAGAGTTCAGAGTGCCATAGCTTCCAACCATGGCACGGCAATAAGAATATGAGAATCTGTGCACTGCATTTCTGACTGTGATAATAAAAGACTTAAACAGCAAGCATCATTTCAGAGCAGTTGCAGAACCTGGTATCCTCTGTGATCCCTGTGATGTAGCAGAGTTGTGCAAAGAGTCTTGTACTGGGATGTTCCAGTGAAAACAAATCTCTGGGATGCAGTGAACTATGGTCTGGCTCTTTCTCTAGCCTGACTTAGTTTCCAGTTCTTTCAGTGTAGATCTGGAGTCTGTCTCAGCCTGAAGTCGTGGGATCCTGTCATCATGGAGACTGAAAGTGAGCAGAACTCTAGCTCCACCAGTGGAAGCTCCAGTTCTGGAGGAAGCACCCGTCCTCAGATATCACAGATGTCTCTCTATGAGCGACAGGCAGTACAGGTGAGACTCAGTTATGTTCTGGGTTGGCATGTGAATTGTGGTGGTGAGCCCTTGTGTGTTCCTCATGTCATGTGTCAAGGTGGGAGCATGTTCAAAAGACTGTTGTGTGTCCAGATTTAGACGTTCTTGGGCCAGGCCCAGTGTTTAGTTCACGTGCTTCATGTTTTTAGGTTACTCTTGCAGTATCCAGCTTCTTAGATTTAATCTGTACTGTGATCCACCAGACTGGTTTTTAGCCTGCTGTTCTAGAGCAGTTCACTTAGTTTATCATCCCTATTCCTCTAATATCCTGTATATGCTCCGTATATGTACTGTACTGTCAGACTGCTTGAACATGGGCATCCGCAGATTCTTGGAGTCTTGCAAGGATGCTATCCTGGAATGCATCTGTGATTTAGTCTGTTACCAAATTTGTAGCTGTACTACATATTTTGGTGTGCTGTTCCAGTGACATTGCTTTTATGGGGTCTAGTGATAGTGTTAGTGCTATTACTTATTTCTTTGTTACTCTCTAGTCACATTTCAAGGGTGCTATTTTTGACAGTTAGGTTTTCATCTTACTCTAGGCCCTGCAAGCACTCCAGAGACAGCCCAATGCAGCCCAGTACTTTCATCAGTTTATGCTCCAACAGCAACTTAACAGTGCCCAGCTTCACAGCCTGGCGGCTGTCCAGCAGGTGAGTTGCCAAGGTATCAGAAGGAGAGGAATTGGATTGTTTGCTGAAGAAGATAAAGAGTCTCTCTTTAAACAGTGACTTGTGCACCAAGGTCATCCTGAACCCTGGAGAGACACAATGTCCCAATGTACATTTTTTAAAAGCTCTTTCAAACAGCAAGCTGGATGGAAAAATTAATTTGGTTTTCAGATACGGAGAAGGGGAAGATAAAATTTGGCATCCGCATTGGGAGGTCTGCATTTCTGAAGCCTGTGACTAGTCCCTGAATCTTCTTTAAATGAAAGATGGGTGGTTAATTCAGCAGTGGAGGCTGTAGTGTTTAAAAACTGTATTGAAGCAAACCATGGATTAAGTTTTCTGAGAATAAATATGGTCTGAAATTTATGGAACACAAAAACAGGGCATGAAAATTCAAGATAACCTCTGAATTTTCTGTATTGAAACATAGTTTTCCATGTTTCCTTTACTAGTTACAGAGATCTGGGGTAGACCTCATCCAGCCAGGAGGGTGTTTCTTTAACTGAAGTGTTTGTACAAATCAAGATATTTTATGATGCATAGCTGTTGGGTGATTAATTTATTTGCTTTCTTTAGTAACTTTGACAGTGGAATTTCTGTGAAATGGAACAGGGGAAAAGCTAACGTTATCTACATTCTTCTATGAACCATATGTACTGGAATCTCAGATTTGTTAGGTGGAGCACTATCATTGCATTGTTACTGAACTGCCTAATTAGCCCATTGAATTGCTAATATTGTGGGGAACATCTGGGTGTTACAGCGGGTTCCAGCATCAGGTTGTGGGTTGCAGTGTGTAGCATGACAGGCTGGGGTAACAGCAGCATACGTACCCATGGTGGGAGTTCTGCACTGTAAGGGTCTGGTTGGATTGTGTCTAGGATAGTGTCTAAGACTAAGCTGGTTGGGGCAGAGGGCAAATCCTGGTGAGTTGCTGCATGTGATATGTAGGGCACTACAGAGATGTAGTGGATAGGTTGTGCTCCTGGATTGGGGGAAGATGGTAATAGGGCTAGGTGTTCTGACAAAGCCAAATATCTGATCTGGATTGACAAGTTTGTTCCAGGTACTAATTTCTCTGTCAATCTCTCTTGCAGGCTACAATTGCAGCCAGTAGACAGGCCAGCTCCCCTAACGCCAGCACCCCACAACAGACCACCACCACCCAGGCTTCTGTAAGTAATTGTTCCTGCACACATGTATCAAAGCCTTCTTCCCACCTCTTACCTTATTCTTTCTAATCATTATCTTTTAGGAATGCTGTCATCCAGGGAAACACAGCTTCTAAGGATGCTGTGAATTCATAAGATGCAGACAACTGAGGGTTTGGGGTATCCTCATTGTTGGTGGGGGTTGATGAGATCAGAGAAGGTTTTTGAGGAAAAGCTGGGAAGGCAGATGCTGATCTCTTTTTGCTGAGGCTCTGGGAGCACATTACTAAGGATTGCAAAAGCATCAGGATGTCTAAGAAGTATTGATCAGCTTGAAGGAAATGCTTATTGTCTTTGGCAGAGTAGTAGTGTCATGTTTAACCACAGCCAGCAATGAAGCACCACACAGCTGCTTGCTTACTCTTCCCTGTTGCTGGTGGTATGAGGAGAATAAAAAAAAAAAAGTAAAACTTGTGGGTTAACAATGGCTTAATAATTGAAATAAGAGAAAATTAAACTATTAATATTACTAGCAATAATAGAATATATATTTGAGTGATGAGTGATGTGCAGTGCAGTTGCTTACCTCCTACTGAATGAGGCCCAGACCATTCCTGGCTATTTATTGATCCTGTAGGAGGAAATCCCAGAAGAGAGCCTCAGCTTGTCAGCTAGCCCTCATCCATATACTGAGCATGACATTGTTTGATAGGGAATATTCCATTAGACATTTTGAGCCCATTGCTCTGGGCTGTGTTTTTCTAGCTTCTGGGCCACCTGCATGCTAGTAAGGCATGGGAAATGGAAAAGTCCTTGATTTCTTAGCTAGAGCTGAAAGCATCAGTATGATATCAGCATTTTGCTTATACCAAATTCTGTACTGAATCCAAAACAATACTATTATAGGTACTAAGAAGAAAAATTTAGTTTTTTCTCAGACAAATCCAGGACAAGTAGCTCATTGAATGAGGGTAAGTAAGGTTTTGTAGTGAGTGTTAAGGAGCTAGGATTTGTTCAGAGAATGGATGACTTGGTAGAGTAGAATTACTTTGAGGTTTTCCCTTCACTTGAATAGCAGGGGAGAATGATGGGATTTTCTTTTCTGTCTTATTACAGTGATACTCAGGTTTGGCATACAAATTAAGTTAGCATGCAGGGCTTTGGATAATTTAGATTGTGTAGCGTCTAAGACAAAACTGGTTTTCCTTCTTGGTCCACTGGTGGGATAACAGGAGAAAAAAACCTGTAAAACATCTGTTCTGGCTGTACCCCAGTAAATGAATTTGTACTTATTTCTTTGCTGCTTTCTCTTTGTACACGATTTGGGCCTTTTCTCTGTTTAAAGATCAACCTAGCCACAACATCAGCGGCTCAACTGATCAGTCGGTCTCAGAGTGTGAGTTCCCCTAGCGCCACAACCCTGACGCAGTCTGTGCTCCTCGGAAATACCACCTCACCACCACTCAACCAGTCACAGGCTCAGATGTATCTCCGGGTAAGAGAAGTGTGTACAAAACATGCTCTGACCATAACTCCATTCCCTAGCCATGTCAGTGTTTCAGTGCTTGGGATTACCAATACCTTTGGACTAACTCTGGCTTTAAGGGTGATGGATTTTATTTTAAAACACAAACGGGGAACATCTCGATTGTGAAAACACAAATCTGACCCTGGGCTCAGCTTTTCATGGTGGATAAGCTTTGTCTTGTGTGGCTCAGGAGAGATTAATAAGAAACATTTGTCTCTGATCTGCGTGGATGTTAAAGATCCCATGGCACTTCTCACTACAGTTTAAGTTTATATGTGAAATACATGACCTAGACTTAAGCATATAGCTCACAGAAATAAAGCTGCTCTTCTGGTTCAATGCTGGAACAAATCTATAGTAAATACATTACTTCTGCCACTGCTGAGCTCAGTTACGTAAGTCAGAACTGAAGTAAATCTAGAAATATAAGTCTGTGGAGAAAGATGTCATCCTTTTAATCACTTTGAAGTGTTGCTAAATGGAAAGCATTAGACTTGTCTATATAATAGACACTGTGGGGTTTAGTTACCTAGTTGAAAAATATTTTCTAGGTTGACTTTAGGTGCAGATTGTGATCTCCTTTTCAAACAATGCTGGTCTTGATTGTATGTCTTTTGTCATTGTTTCTCAGTCCTAGATATATATCTGAAAATTCAATGATACCCTAGTGTTTTAGCCAGCCTTGAGCAGTCTGTGGTAGTTTGCCCAGGCCCACATTTGCTAGAAGAGGGCTTATTTCCACAAGGGAGTTGTTCCGAGTTTCCTGTTTCTGAGGGTTATTTCCAGTTTTACAGTGCAGGGATGGTGGGGGTTTCGCAGTGTGTGACACTGCAACCCAGTATTGCTTTGTTTGCTTGTGGTTAGCTGTCTTTCTTTCTCTCTTCACCTCCATTCCTTTCACTCACTCCACATGACCCGACCCTCCCTCAACAGCCACAGCTGGGGAACCTGTTGCAGGTAAACCGGACCTTGGGCCGCAATGTGCCTCTTGCTTCCCAACTCATCCTGATGCCCAACGGGGCTGTGGCCGCTGTCCAGCAGGAGGTACCACCCACTCAGTCTCCTGGGGTCCATGCAGACACAGACCAGGTCAGTGACATTCCTGCACAGAGTCTTACCCTTCCCCTGCTCTCCATTTCCCCACACTCTGGTCTTTGTCTCCAGCTGTCCCTGCATAGCAGATCAGCTCTGTTTTATCCCTGGCCTGTGTAGGCATGAGTCTCCTTTGACATCATGTTTTTTCATGTTTGCTTTTTGCCTTCAGAGGCTGAATTAATTGCTGCCTAAAATTTATGGGGTTGCATCAATCCCATCTTCCCAATTTCTGGATTATCCTTGTGCAAAAACAATTGTTGGATTCTGTGTGCAGTTTCCAGTGGCTCTGCGCTGAAGAGACTTTGCCAGCAGCAGTGTTTCTTCAACAACCAAGTTGGTTTGTTGTTGAAAAGATGCCAAAGATTGAACAGGCCACAAGGTTTTAGCTCCTGCATTCATCTGTAAGTAATTCTGCAGGTCAGGGAGCTGCCACTACTTCCCATTGTCATATCCCAGTCATATTTGGGATTTCCAGTTAATGGTTTTTTAGACTGGAGCACTTACGTTGAAGGAAAGTCAGCCATGATCAAACCTGGATGATAACACTGCATTTGGAGGAGTAAATGGAAAGGGTGCAGCAGCACAGTGAAGGTGAATTGGTGAAATCAGTAGGGCTGCAGGCTGTGAGTAGATATGTGGGCCTGCTGAGTGGAAAGGCCTACACAGAGGGAGGAGCCAAGTGGCACCAAAATTGAAAAGGAATGGCTAGTCTTTAAAGGAGTATCTCAGCACTGAATAGAACTATGCTAAATTGGGTTCTACCAATGCAGAGGCGTGGCAGGCAGATCTGAAGGCTGTCCCATGCCTTGGAAAGTGGTGTTCTCATGTGCTCTTCAGAAAGTGCCACGAGATCTTTAACTTCCATCGGAAGTGGGACAGGAGGGAGTTTGGGATAATGTGTTTCCTGGTGAGGCCTATGCCTGAGCTTTGCCCTGCAGTGTTGGCCAGCTCCCCACATGAGACTTGAGACATCAGCTGATTATCCCAGCATAGAGCTTGTTGCCTGTATGTTCTTTGCCAAACTTCCTGCATGTAGCATATGTAAAGCAAACAGATTCTGTTTTGTGCATGTGTTTCTAGGTTCAGAACTTGGCTGTGAGGAGCCAGCAGACCTCAGCCACTACTGCCCAGCTCCAAGGCTCTGCTCAGAAGGCAGCTCTGCCAGGAAGCTCTCAGGCTTCAGGCTTACCACAAGCCACCAGTACAGGCCAGACCTTGTCAGTGGCTCAGGCCTCCTCTGGCAGTGCTGGCCAGTCCCTCAACTTGAGCCAAGGGGCAGCAGGCAGCAGTGGTGTCTCTGGAGGTGTGGTGGCAAGTGGGAGCCAGACTTCAACAGGATTGAGCCAAAATTCCTCAGCAGGTGCTGCTGGCAGTTGTCAAAGGAAGGGCATGGGGGTGGTTCAGCCATTACCGGTAGCAGCTGCCCAGACTGTGACTGTTAACCAGGGAAGCCAGACAGAGACAGAGAATGTGGCCACAAAGAAGGGTGAAACAGACAACAGTGGGCAGCAAACCGTGGGCATGAACCTGACAAGAACCGCTACACCAGCACCAAGCCAGACGTTAATCAGCTCAGGTAAGTGCAGACCAGTTCCTTCTTGAGCCCACTGGCTCTAGGGGTCTAGGGGCTATCTCTCTCAATTAGCAAGAGGAGTTATTTTTTCCCTGTGTTCTCTCTCTCTGTAAGCTGGCATTCTGGATCGTAAGGACTCAAACCAGTGCAGTAGTTTCCTTACTTCTTTTGGGTTATTGACAGCTTCCCTGTTGATAACTTTTGTGCTCTCCTCTTTTTCCCACATTGTGCTTTTGTAGCCACGTATACACAGATCCAGCCACATTCACTGATCCAGCAGCAGCAGCAGATCCACTTGCAGAAGCAAGTGGTGATCCAGCAGCAGATTGCCATTCATCACCAGCAGCAGTTTCAGCACCGCCAGTCCCAGCTTCTCCACACAGCTACACATCTTCAGCTGGCCCAACAGCAGCAGCAACAGCAAGCGCCATCTCTGACCCAACAGCAGCAGCAGGCTCCACCTCAAAACCAGCAGCAGGCTCAGACCCTCGTGGTGCAGCCTATGTTGCAGTCCCAGCCACAGGCTGTGCAGCTACAGCAGGACAGTCCTTGCCAGCCAGCCAACAAGTCACCTGTTCCAATTCAGTCAAAGTCTCTGGTCACACCCATCAAAACACCACAGCTTGGCCCTGCCAAAATGTTGGCGACACAGCAGCCTCACATCCCAGTGCAGGTGGTGGGTACTCGGCAGCAGGGTTCAGGCCAAGCCCAAGCACTGGGTTTGGCTCAGATTGCTGCAGCAGTGCCGACATCCCGGGGCATGCCAGCTGTGGTCCAGCCTGTTTCCCAAGCTCATGCTGCTTCCTCTTCATCATCTTCAGTTCCAGTATCCTCACAAGAAGCTACTTCTCTCACCACAGGGGTGAATTTAGCACAAGTTCAAGGCACAGTCCACATGGTGAAGAGCCCAGCCTCCTCTCCGGTTGTGGCTCAGATGCCAGCAGCATTCTACATGCAGTCTGTCCAGTTGCCAGTAAGTGATACCATTGAGAAGGAGAATAGCATATGGATTCTCTTTGTTCATTCCTAGGACACCAGTCGCAGTCCAGGCCCAGGTCAGTGGGATGGGATGGGGTAAGGGGTTTGGGTAAAGGGATGTGGAGACTTTTTCTTCTAGAAAACACTAATTCAAATCCAGCCCTTGGGGTTACTGAGTTATAAGCATTTTGCTTTTACGTTATCATTTAAAGGTGTGTGTGAAGTAAATGGGTTAGACCCAGATCCTACCTCAAACACCTGGGGTAGGTGTCTATATCACATACTAAATATTCAGTATAACAATATGGCGGGCTCACCTTGATCAGCTGCTGGGTGATCACCAAGCTGCTGACTGTTCCCATTCACAACAAGATAACAGAAAAAAAATACAACAGAAAGCCCGTGGCTTGTTAAAGACCAGGAGATTATTTACCAAGTACTGCCGTAGGCAAAACAAACTCAGTTTAGGGAAATTAATTTCATTTGTTGCCAGTTAATCACAGTAGTAAATGATAAACAAGAACAAATTAAAAGCCACCTTCCTGCTTCTTCGTGGTCACAATTTCACTACCTTTTACCTGTGAGCAGTAGAGGAGGATGGGAAATGGTTGGTTAGTTATGGTCAGTTCATCGTGTTTTGTTTCTGCTGCTCTTCCTCACACTTTTCCCTTGTTGCAGCATGGGGCCCTTCCCATGGGAGACAGTCCTCCACAGACTCCTCCAACCTGAGCCCTTCCCACAGGCTTCAGTTCTTCCACAAACTGCTCTGGCACGTCCCTCCCATGGGGTGCAGTCCTTCAGGAACAGACTGCTCCAGCATAGGTCCCTCGCAGGGTCACAGGTCCTGCCAGAAAACCTGCTTCAGAAAACTGCTGTGGGCCCCTTTTTGCAGGCCACAGGTTCTGCCAGGAGCCTGCTTCAGTGTGGGCTTCTCACAGACAGGGTCACAGCCTCCTTTGGGCATCCGCCTGCTTTGCTATGGGGTCTTGCACAGGCTGCAGGCTCTACTGTTAACTTCCATGGGCTGCAGGGCAACAGGCTGCCTCACCATGATCTTCACCATGAGCTGCTGGGGAATCTCTGCTCTGGTGTCTGGAGCATCTCCTCCCGCTCCTGCACTGACCTGGATGTCTGTAAGGTTGTTTCTCACATATATTCTCCCTTCTTTCTCCCAGTTGCTGTCATGCAGTACTTTTTACCCATTTGTAAATAGGTTATCAGAGGTTCTACCAGCAGCACTAATAGGCTCAGCTTTGGTCAGCAGCCAGTCTGTCTTCAAACTGTCTGGAGCTGGTTCTCTTGGACATGGGAGTAGCTTCTGTTCTCTTCTCACAGAGGTTATCTTTGCAGCTCTGCATTACCAAAACTTTGCAACATGAATGCAACACAAACAATAACTGGCCTCTTTGCTTTCTCTCTCTCGGTGAAAGCTGAGTAGTCCATGAAGACTCAAGTCCTCCCACCACTAGGTGTGGGTACCTCCAAGCTGTAGACCCTGTATTGTGGTACTAACCACTGCTCTAGGCCTCAGAATAGATTCCCTAGCAACAGGCTATGCAGAGAACAGAGATGGGTCATGTAACATGCTGACGTGAGTTGTCCAGCTAGGGCCTACCTAACTCTGTAGGACAACAGCACTTGGTCAAGGGCATCTGAACTAGCAAGTTGCCAAGACTTTTTCTAAACTGGCTGCTTCTTCAGGAAGGTGTCACAGGATTTGTCCTGATTTTGAGAGTGTGGAACAATCACGCTCTCATCTAATATGATGCCTCTCATTCATTGAAACTGATCTGATTTAAGCAGAAGCCTGTTTGGTTTCTGCTTGGTGATAGCCATTTCATTTAGTTCTTTATGGAATAATCCTTTGAGGTTCACATAGTGTCTTGGTATTACATCAATGTATCAACATGAACTGGGACACCAGATCATAGTCCTATTGGTATGCTAGTAAGTCTTCTGAAGTTTTACTTAATTCTAGACAAGTGTTCCTAAGTAGAGTTATCTACTGTGAGGGAGCTACAGGCATCTCCAGGAGAAGGACCAGACTAGAAATGAAGTATGATGGAGCAGGATGCATCTTTCTTTTACCTTCAGTCTGTCTTGTTCTTTGCTTTGTTGCTGCACTCTCTGTTTACATGTTTCCCTTTATTTACGCAGGGCAAGACTTCAGCAGTAAAGCGTAAGGCAGAGTCAGAGGAGGAGAAGGAATCATCACCCAGTGTCCCTTCACTCCTGCCTGTCAGGTCCTCTCCTGTGACGGACACCCTCAAAAACATGGAGAAGAGTGGCCTTGGAGGTGAGGTACAAAGGAGAGCTCTGCTTGCTTATGCTATTGATCTGACCCTGTATTCCATTTGTAGTAGATGGAGTTACCTTTGGGTAACTGACTCTTGTGTGGTTAACTTTGCAGATAAATCTGATCCTGCTGCCATTGCAACTGCAAATACCACCTCAGGTGAAGGAGCATCCGTCACCCCCACCTCTGCTCCCACCCCAAATCTGGCAATGGTGTCACGTCAGATGGGAGACTCTAAACCCCCACAAGCCATTGTCAAGCCCCAGATCCTGACACATATCATTGAAGGCTTCGTTATCCAGGAAGGAGCAGAGCCCTTTCCAGTAAGGATTTTCTGCTGTAGGGGGGAAGAAGATTTAATGTCCTCTTGGGAAGGTCACTCATTTCAGGGTGGGATTCCATCTTTAGACAGGCTGTTTCAACAGCATTTTTATGCTGAGACTTAGACAGTGAAAAGGAAGACAAAATAAGGGGATGTTGCACATGAAGTAGCATCAAAGAGAATGGCTTGGAAGGAGTAAAGTGTGATAGTGTGATGGCAACCATTTTCTCCATTAGCCCTCAAAGCAGTAATTTATGCAGCAACTGAAAGTAGGCTCTTCTCTTTCATTTTTATTGGAGGAAAGGTAGCGCTGTGTTTTGAACAAGCAGCAGGTGACATTAAAGCCAGTGGGGAAATGTAGTTATGTGGGATTGCAGGATATTCAAGGCAGATAATACTTGATAGTCTTTGAAAGAACCACCAAGTCTGTGAGTTTTGAAGGAGTAATAGCTTTGTTCAGCATCTGTCCTCCCTAGTAGATAGGGATTCTTCTGAACTTTAATAAGATAGGGTCAATACACACGTTGCAGAGGATGGTAGACATGGATAATCCTTTACTGATGGACTCAACTCTTACTCTTCTGTCTAGGTGGGTTGTTCTCAGCTGCTGAAAGAATCTGATAAACCATTGCAGGGAGAGGCTGCTTCTGGTCAGAGTGAAAACCTGTCCAGCAATTCTCCAGGGGAAGACAGTGCTTTGATGGGTGAGTTTCAGCACCAGGAGGGCCTAGCTAGTGCTACTAAAAGTTTCTGGCTTCTGATATGTAGTCTTACTGCCTTTGTATGTTATGGATTTTTGTCTGTTCTTGCTCAAGTGATGGACCTAGGAAGTTCCTTGAATGCCAGAAGACGTTGTTAACATGATCACAACCTGTGTCAGTAGTAAGCAGGAGAATCTGATCTGTACCTTTCTCTAATGACTCCTGAAGGCTGTTTGGCCACAACGGAGTATAGTGATGGGTATTTCCCCAACAGATTTGTAGGTTATGAGGGGCAGATTGTTTGCTCAGAGAAACAGTTCTGATAAGAAGAAACTGTTCTGTTCAATATCCTGGCATCCTAATTAGTGGATCTTCTGCCTGTTTCCCTATTTCCTTGACCAAGCTAACAGCTGAGTAGATTCAGTAGCACAAGTGTTTGGAATCTGTCTGCTCAAAAAGAGTAGTGGAATGGGGAATCATTGTGTGTGATCTGCTTCAGTGCAGATCATCAACTGTTGTGTATCTCTGTATGTCACTAGAACTTGAGAAGAAGGCAAACCTGCTGAAGTGTGAATACTGTGGGAAGTATGCCCCAGCAACCCAGTTCCGTGGCTCTAAGAGGTTTTGTTCCGTGACCTGTGCTAAAAGGTAATAGCAAGACATAATCTTCCTTTCCTCTGAGAAGTAGACTAGTCATTGTGGCCTCCTGTTCATAGCAGAGTCCTTGTTGTGGGTCTTCTTTCTGCTAAGAGAATGACATAATTAACCCTTCAGATGTTAGATCAAGACTCTGGTGTCCCAGTATTGCTTATATTGCAAGTCTGGACTGGTTCCTTCCAAGGAGGAGCAGAATTTGACAATAAAGAGGAGTTTTATCCCTCTGCAAGGAGAAGCAGTAGGTTTAGGTAGTTGCTGTTTCCTAACTGCTGCTCTGTTTTGACTTATTTGAGGTACAATGTCAGCTGCAGCCCTCAGTTTCGGCTGCAGAGAAAGAAGATGAAGGAATTCCAGGAAGCTAACTATGCTCGTGTGCGCCGACGGGGATCACGGCGCAGCGGCTCCGAAATATCTCGAACCAAGGTCCAGGGCAAGCGCCACAGGGTAAAGACATAGTGCTGCCCTGCCTCTGTCATGGCAGGACTCAGTGTAAAATGGCCACTGCTGCACCTGGTCATTTCAAATTTCTTACAAATCATCTTTTTTTTATTTGTGTTTTAATTTTATTTCCTATGGGTTTGTAGGGTCAGGAAGACTCAAGTCGAGGCTCTGATAACTCCAGCTATGATGAAGCTTTGTCCCCTACGTCTCCAGGACCTCTGTCACTAAGGGCCAGTCACGGAGAGAGGGATCTGGCAAACTCTAATATGGCCCCACCTACTCCAGATCTACATGGTATCAACCCAGTCTTCCTGTCCAGCAATCCCAGTCGTTGGAGTGTGGAAGAAGTATATGAGTTCATTGCATCACTGCAAGGTGAAGTTAAGATCCTCCTCTGCACTCCTGTGGTACAGCAGCTTGGGGAAAATTTTTGTCTCTGGAAAGAAAATGCTGCCAGTGATGGCTGGTGCTTTTGTTGGATGTGTTTCTGGATTGGAGTAGATCATACAGATGGGTGACTTGTGCTTCTTGAGTAGCTTGTGTCCTCAAGCAGGCTGAAGTACACTGGAGAGAGGTGTTGGTTAGTTTCCTAATTTGTTTTCTGTACTTTGAAGAGAACCATAGAGTGGGAATGAGGGGAGTGCCTAGTGCACATTTGGTTTCTCAGTGCTGGGGTTTGTGTTTGTTTCCCAGGCTGCCAGGAGATTGCTGAAGAGTTTCGGTCACAGGAAATTGATGGCCAGGCCCTGTTACTTCTGAAGGAGGAACACCTCATGAGTGCCATGAACATCAAGCTGGGTCCAGCTCTCAAGATCTGTGCCAAGATCAGTGTCCTCAAGGAGACCTAACAGTTCTGAAGCCAGATTATCTCCTTTTTGATCTGACCCCAGGGCAGCTTTGAAGCATCTTGCTGGGGCAGGGAAGAATGGGATGGACCCCTATGGTCTTGTATTCAAGAAAAATGAGAAGGAATTTTAACTGATTGAAACTGCCACGAACAAGCCCATGTTTTGGTCTCTTAATGGTGCTAAAAAGGGAAGGAAAACTCACCTGGGGCCTTGAAATGTCTTTCCTTCTTTGTGATTTTTGAATATGCCTCTCCTGTATACCATATAAACACATGAAGGGGACCTCTTTTTGTCTTAGCAGACTTACAGAAGGGAACTGCTACAGTAGATCTGCTACATCTTAGCTTTGAATCTCGCTGTGTCAGAACTTGAGGTGTAGGAAATGCTGATCCCACATGGATGTTGCACACAGCTGTGCCTGGGACATTTAGGAAGGGGAACTAGTCAATTCCAAGTGACAAAGGTGAACAAATGAGTTTGAGAAAAAGGGGATGCTGCTGTTCCACTCTTAAAAATAAAACAACCTAGGCTGCTGGTGAACTGGGTTTAATAGCCATTCCAGCATGCATACCAAACTTGAAGGCCTGTGGCAATAGGAGCTGCCTTAGCTTTACTGTCTCCTGTAGAGATGCAGAGTGAAGACAAAGTGTTGTGGCAGCTGTTCATTGTAGATGCTTCTCTCTGAACCAGTCAGAGGAGGATTTATCCCGAGTACTTAGAATGAAGTGATAGTAAAGTTGAAGGGGAGTGCGATCATCTTTTATTAAGGAACCCTGCAGTACTGGGTTTGTCTCCCCATTGTGCCAGGGCATAACTTACAGATCCAAAGCAGTCTCCAGAAGCGTCAAGGCTCTTTATAAAATGGGCTGGGGTTTTGATTTTGGGTTGTTTTTTTTTTTTTTTTTTGTTATTTTTGTGTCTGTCTTCATTTATCCTCAGGATTGTTGATGGGACAAAGCTGGGACTGGCAGGATTGTATCACCTGCCTCAGGCTATCATTTGTTTTAAAAGAAAAAAAAAATTCTTGTCCTTGGTTATAAAGATGACCAGTGACCTTCCCACTCCCCTAAAACACACTTTTAAACTCAATACTACTCCTTTAATGCCACTGCTACTTTCTAAGAGAGAGAATTGCATTATAGTCTGAGGCCTTCCCTTTCAGCCCCTCCAAGTTTGGGATTTTCTTTAAGGACTAAGTCTATCATTGTTTTGGAACCAGATTGCCAAAGGTGAAAGCCTGGACCCAGTTCTCCTTTTCCAGAAGCACCTCTCCTTCAAATAAAGCATCTAAGTGCCCCCTAGAGCCAACTACCTGAAAGTAATATTTTATAAACCATGTGCATCTGCTTTTCAGAAGGTTCACATTAATATTTTAGTGAACCACACAAGACTGTTCAGTAAAGAAAGCACCTAGTGTTGCAGGAAAGCTCTAGTGTCATGAGAGGAGGCCTAATAGCAGAGGCAAGACAACATTAAAGATCTCTGGAAGAGGCTCTTTATTGATGCATGTTAGAAAGAGGAGGGAAAAGTTATCAATCACTTAAGCAAATGCAGCACAGCAGCTTCTTAGTGATAACTGTAGTGTTGAATCTCACTTTAATGACATCCTTGTTCCTGCAAGAGAAGACTTCTGGGGCTTCTTGAATGAGAATAGGTCCAAAGAAAGCAGCCTATGCTTTTATCCTGATACCAGTATTTTGTCTCATGTTATTTTGTCTGATGTAATTTTGGAGCAGGGAATGGGGTGGGGAGGTTAGAACCTCAACAGCAATTTGCAGAGGAAGGTGCCCTTAAACCATTTAGTCCTTATCAGAATGGTTGTGATAAAATGTGACCCTTGGCAGGACAGGCAGACAGCAGATTCCCACCCCTGGTACTAGCTACTTCTTAAGACTGGATTTTATTTCAGTCAAATGTGAAGACTCTACATCATTTCATGTTCAACATTCTTAATAAAAAAGGCTTGTTTAAAGCATTGCAGGTCTGTCTTGCTTTTTAACCCTCACATTGTGTTTGAGAAGTACAACCTTAAAAGTTTGGATTTTTATTGTTGCAAAAAAACCCCAAGCCAACAACCAAAGATACAAAACACAGGGAACTCTTCCCATCTGTAACTACCAGAGTTTTTAAGGTTAGAGTTTTGAAAGATGTTAGTACCCTTCCCTCTTAATCAAGCCCACAGGGTATTGGAGCAATACTAGGTGGCAGAAAAAAACATACTAAAACAAGATGCATTCTGGCAAGAGCAGTTCAGGCTCAAGACAGCCCCTGCTAAGGCATCTTACCCAGCAGTGAAGGGCTCTGGCACCAAGGAAAGCTCCTACATCAGCACAAAACACGCTCCACCAGGTTTTTTTTGGTAATTTTATTTTTTAAAGTTGTTTTGTACAAAAAAAAATTACCTTAAACACCACCATGAAACAATTAACAGGTTTAGTGACTTCTTATTTTTCCTACATTATGAGAAAGATTTGAGACAATAACAAAAATCAAATAAAGCAGGGATTGTTTGCCCATTATAAGCCCAGCAAGAAAGCAGGGCTACTGTTTGCCCTGTTCAAACTGCTTTGGCAGTATTACAAATACATGGACCTTGTCTGTGGCTTGCTCACTCGCAGTCTCTGCCCTCAAGACTGAGGTCAGTTCTGTACCACAGGGCAGAATGGGATTTCTCAGACTCCAGCCCCTCAAATAAAATTTGACTGGGAATCAAAGTACCAAGTTACAGAAAGTTCCTATGAAGCCTTACAACTCGGCTGTACCTGCTTTTCGCTGGGGTCCCTGGATAAGCTCTCAGTCCCAGCCAGCAGCAGTAAGCAAGTACCCTCTGCACAGGGCAAGTGTCTTAAGATACACTCATCTTAAGGGGACAGTGATTTATGAAAGCTGACCCGTAAGTACAATAGTCTTTATGCAGTTTTTAAACATGCTGGCATTCTTGTCCTCAACTTCTGCGTTTCCTTTTTTATAAAAACAAATTCCAGGAAAAGGGTTTTCATGGGAAAACCCTTTGTCAGACAAGGAACTTTAGGAAGCATGAAATCACAACGCTGACAATGAGTGAGCTGTGTGGGCAGTCACTTCAGGAAGCTTGTAACAACTCAGGTGGCAACTGCCTGTCTCACTTGGACTTTCTGCCAGTTTCAGCAAATGTTCCCTTTACTCAGCAGGACATTATTTCCTTTTGTTTCTCAACGACTGAGAAGATTGAGACAATATTTTGACTGAACTGTAAAGCCACAAGACTGTACATAACTCCTATAGTTTTTTCAGCATCACCCCTCTCCAGGCTGAGAGGATGGCATGCATCCCTTTGCATCTGTTGAAGGAAATTGGTGTGTTCTCTTCAACGTACTAGGAAAAGACTGCAGAGGTGCTAATGCATGTTCTAACCCCACGGAGTCCCTGCATAACTGCATAAGCTAGAAAAGCCAAAAATGCATCCAAAGAAAAATAATTCCAGTGTCTTAAAGATCTTAGGTGGTAAAAAGAGACATAAAAAGATTCCTCCTAAAGTCTCTGCTGTTTTAACCCATGGACTTCTTTTCTTTCCCTCTTTCTGCACCTATCCACGGTCTGATTTTGTCTCTCCATGACTCTTCTCCCATTCCTGTTTAGTGCTGAATGCTCATAGTACTTTGTCTTCTACTCAGTTTTCAGCACATCTCTCCCCCTTCGAGTTCTGATGCATTTTTAACAAAACAAATTGGTGTTAATTTCATAGGACGTGCCATCAAGAGCCAGTGCTATTCACACCCAGAGGCATCCATGGGACTTGCCACACCAGAGACAGCAAAAGCAAATATCACAAAGAAAATCAGGAGTGAGAGAAGGAGAACTGGCTGGGAGGCACTCAGCTAAAAAACGCACTGGGGAGGAGGAGAAAAGAACTTCACAGTTCTATCACATTGGTAGCAAGTGGTCATCTCGTTCTTCGGAATCCTCTCCCAGCTGGTCATCACCCACTCCACGGTATGCAGCTGGTGCATTTCGAGGCTTAGATCGGCAGACAAAGTCACAGCCATCCTACAATCACAGGATATTACACCAGAATCAGACTGTATCATTCCGACTCAGCATCCAAAGCTTCTGTGACTTGTCCTTCATTAAGGGATTATACCTCAACCTGTGCTGTCTGGGACGGGTGCCCAAAACTTGCAGAAGAAGCAGGCATATAAACAACCTGTTCAGCCTTGAAGGCTCTGGGCAGAATGATTAACAGTGTGCAGCAACATCAGGCTGAGATGAGCATGCATGATAAATATCAGTGGCTGTAATGACTGTGGAAGGGTTTCAGGGAGGCTGACAGAAACTTTTCACAGTTCCCAACCTAACATTTCTACCTGGAAAAAGTGTTAACTACTAATAAATGTGCTGTGTTTTATCATATGGTTATTAGCAACTGCAAGATACTGGCAGGGAATCAGTCTCAAGGATTCAAAAATACAGAAGTCAAGAAAAATAACCCAGATAGCTTCTTCTTCTGCCTCAAGGTACACTACTCTGCTGGTGGGAGACCTAATCCACAAAGACAAGGCAGATGCTATTTTCTCCTGTTCTACCATACAGAGCCCAGGCCAGGAATATCCTGGGATTTTAACTCACCGCCACTAAATTGCCCAGATCTTGCCAGAAGGCAAAGTGAGGGAACTGCTCCATACCCTTTGCTCCCACTACAAGGCGCTGATAGAGGAAGCCACCAATGATGTAGACTGCAATCAGTGAAGCAAACCTGGTGGGCAGAATTAAAAAAATAAAAACTAAGGAAATCCAATAGACAACAGCTTCTGAGCCAGCTACCTGCCTCAGATTGGTATTGGAGCCAACAGCCAAGCATCACTCTAGAACAGAGGGATACACAGAGCCCAGTCCAGAAATGGTCCCCAAAATATCAGTGAACTAATATAAACCTTCCAGCAGCATTACATGAAGTAGCGCCTCCAAGCAAAATCAAAAAAAAAAAAAGAGTCAAGATGCCTGGTCAGAATTCCCAGCTCCAGCTGCTGTACAATTTTAGGAAGTCATACCTTCCATGTTTCAGTGCACTCATCTGCAAACAACTGAGGAGATCCACAGAGAACAGCCCACGTCTGAAGCGTCATGCTCAAAGCAAGAGCTGTTGTACCAAAAGCTCAGAGGTATAGTAACATCTAACAGTGGTTGTGGATAGGTGTACTACATGTACCCAGTCCAGTATCACATCTCTAAATGGCACTGAAGATTATGGCCCAGACATATGACTCACGTGATCAGCAGAATGGAGCCAACACTGAGGTGGGAATCCTCAGCTGGACAAGCCACACTACTATCCATCTCAAAGAGGTAGAAACATTCCTGCTCCTTTTCCCGCTCTTCTGAAATAATGCTGAATGAACTCTGCAATTTGGGGAAACTGAAATTACGTGAAAATACATCCATGCATGCTTAACTTCATCACAAGATAATTTTATCACTGTTGGTGCAGCTAGACAATGGACACTGGAACACAGAAGGAAACCTTGCTGCCTCTTCAGAGCCCTACTGTTTATATACAACAATTTGTCCAGTGGTCTCCTGCTCCCCAGCCACCTTGTGTGTCACTCACCGCTAAAACTCCCTGCTTGCAAGAAATCATTATCACAGCTCTTCTCTTCTCACCACTGCAGTGACTGCCATATGAATCACCTCCTTTATAAATCAGCATAATCCAGTCACCTGCCAAAAGAGATGCAACATAAGGCTGCAAAAATCCAGAGCAGGAGGTGAAAGTCAGATACTGAGTAAGAAAAGTAACAAGTACAATCTTACTTCCATTGAAGACCTGGGTTTCATTGATTCTTCCTATCACTGTGGTCTTTCCATTCTGCCTATCTGTTTGTACCAGGCCACCAAAATCATGCAATGTGTTGTTTATCTCCCTGCACACCCTGAATTGGTAGAAGTAGTTTTCTGTTTTGCCTTTCTCCACAGTCAAGTTAAATCTGCAGCAGAGAGAGAACATCTCATAACATTACAAAGAACAAGGTTCAGAGCAGTAGACACTCAATACTCAGAAGCCAAACATGATTCTCACTAATGGATGAGCCTGCTCTGCAATACAGCCCCAAATCTTCTCCTCCCTCTGGTCCAAGGGTATGAACTGCACAGCCCAACCACAGGGTGTTGTACTATACCTTATTTGGCTCAGGGGCTCTAGTTTCTTCAGCAGGGCTCTTTCCATTTGGGACTCGCTGCTTTCGTCACCAATCACATCACAGGTCCTCTCTTTTGGCTGTTCAGACCCCACACTGACTGCAAGGGCCGTAAAGACAACCAGCAAAGCAGAGGTATGGCAAAGTGATGACATCCTAGGCATACAGAAGAACAGAGATGATTAACTGTCTTCAACTCCATACAAACTAACTTCAGAGTCAGAGAGTCAATGATTGGCCACTTCCTCAGTTCTGACAACAAAAAGGAGAAGTCAAAATCCAGGAACACCTCACAGTTCCCGAAAGACAACTGCCAACAGACTAAATCTGAATCTCTTTTATTAGTCACAACTGATAAATAATTTTCTGTGATTTTCTTCGGGTTGCACAGACAGTTGTCTGGACCAATTTGGGATTCTTCTCAGAATTCAGCCTCAGGACCACAAAAAGTTTTGCAGCTGAGCACTGACAAAAGCAGGGTAGAGCTCAGCTAGCTGAAGGCTGTGGTGAGTTTCAGGCATAAACCATTGTTGTTGCACTGAGAAGTCAGTCAGCAGAAAACGATTTACCAATCATTACCAATCAATTCTCTTTAGTGGCTCCGTGTGAAGAGGTGACAGGGAAGGTCTGACACAATTAGTCAGGCTCAGTTTGTTCAAGTGCCTTAAATTTAATGTTACCTTTCAAGTACTACTTTAACTGACAATCTATAAGTGTTCAACAGTGCCAAGCTGCAACTTCACAGCACACCACCTGTTCAACTTCACAGAGTGGTTTTCTTCTTTCTCAAGAGGGTAAGAAGGGAAGGACAGTCCAACCAAAGAAGCAGGCATGAACGATATCTGAATCTACAAGGCTCGGCTTTTGGGTTATTGCTAAATTTAAGAAACACCCAGCGGCGCAACAGACTCCCCTCCACTTCCCCCAGCGCAGGCTGCGGCGAAGCTCCAGATGCTGGTGGAACCGCAACGATAGGAGCCTCTGGGCACAGCTGCAGGCACGGATCCCGCTCCGGGAGCCCCCTCTGCCGAACCCAGCGCGGCTGGACATGCTCGAATGCAGAAGCAGGTGACACAAGAACCCGTGACCTGCCTCGAGCCAGACCAGCAGCTGAAACCTGTCCTGGTCGCCAGCCACCTATTCTCCGCGAATCTCGGTGCCTCGTCCGCACTCTAGCTGCAGGAAACAGAGGGGCCAAGACGCCTCTACCTACCCCTCAGGAACCGATCACCGGCTACAGGCCTTGGCGGCCGCCGCTGCGCAATACTAGGTCCAGACCGTTGGCCCAGGCGCGGTTCTACGCCTCCGTGGTGGCGGTCCCAATGACCCCCGCTTCGCTCTCAAACTCCGTGGCCCGTGACCGCCGCTGCCACGGACCCCACCTGCTGCTGCAGCGGCACTGGCACGATCGCCCCTACGAANGGCACTGACACCACCGGCCTCCACCTCCGCGGTACCTGCCCGCTCCTCTCGCCCGCCCGTGAACCGGAAGCAGGAAGGGCGCGGCCACTGAACTAGCGCTTTCAGCCAATGGGAGCGCGGGAGCCGCCGGGAGCGCCGCTAATCCTCAGCGAATAAGGAGCGGCGCTGGAAAGCGGCGGCTTCTAAGCTCTGTCCCGGCCTGTCACCATCCAATGGGCGGTGAAGAAAGACGTGAAAGTCCCGCCTTCCCCTGCTTCTCCTCCAATGAACAACTAGGACCATCAGAAAGGCGCCCCCTGGCGCCCTCCGGCTGAGCGCGCCCACCGGTCTGCCAATGCGCGGCGCGGCTTGACTCGAGAACCTCTAGCTCAATGGCGGAGGGGCGCGCGCCACTACGCCGCCCCACCTCTCGGGAGCCAAGGTGATACCTTGGCTTCTTCCCTCCTCACCTTCGGGGTGACTGCTTGTTCAACGAGTCAAGGATACCACTGATCACAGAAACGCATCATGGACAGGAGTCGTCTGGTTTCACCCCCACCTAGCTTGAGAAAAGCCCGAGTTGCTAATTTCCTCCAAAATATGGGCGAACAAACAGCTGCATCTGAGAGATGCTGAAACCTGGAGAGCAGAAGATCAGCAGCTGAATAAACTTGCAGTGGTGCTTATCTACGTAAATCCTTTGTCGCTAAAACTGGGGAATCGGCCCTGAAAAGAGGTGTGAAACTGTAGGGATTTGTTACAAGTTGAATGAAGGTGTCTTCTCCAGGTCCTGCAACTTGTGCAGCTGCAGAGGAACTCCAGGTCCAGCTGATCAAGCACAGGGATGGTGGACTTGAGTATCTTGGGTGTGACTGGTGAGTGAGAAGGTCAGCATGAGGTGGCAATTTATGAGTGCAGTGCAGAAAGCCAAGGGTATCCTGGGCTGTATCAAAAGAAGTGTCACCAACAGGTCAAGGGAGGTCATTCTCTGCCTCTGTATTCTGCAATTTGAGACCCCACCCCTATTGCATCTAGGTTTGGAGCTACCAGCACAACAGAGACATTAACCTATTAGAGAGGAGGGCCATGAGCATGATCAGAGGTCTGGGGCACCTTTCCTGTAAAGACAAGCTGAGGAAATTAAGGCTGTTCAGCTTAAAGAAGATTTCAGGAGGGGCCACACAGGAAAACTGGAGAGGGACTTGTTATGAGGACATCTAGTGATAGGACAAGGGGGTATGGTTTCAAGCTAAAAGAGGGTAGATTTAGATTGAATCTTACAAATTCCTCACTGTGAGGGTATTGAGGCACTGGAACAGATTGCCCAGGGAAGTTGTGGATGCCCCTTCCCAGGTAGTGTTCAGGACCAGGTTGGATGGGGCTCTGGGCAACCTGGACTAGTGACAGGTGTCCCTGCTTATGGCAGGAGGATTACAATTGCATTATCTTTAAGTTATTTCAAATCTAAACCATTCTATGATTAATAAAGCTATGAATGATTTGCAAATAGCCTGTTTAAATGACATATCTTAAACCATACCTCCACTATTATTGTAAAACAGTCCACCTTCCCAGAGTCAGGTATTGGAAGGAACAGATGTTCTACAGAGGCTTTTGCATCTTGTAGTTAAGAAAGAAGTCTTGGGTTTAGTGAACTTGTCAATGTGCCAGAGAGGCTGTGTGTTTGCAAGGAGTTTGCAGGGCTCCCCTACAGTGTGATGCTTGAAGAGAACTGGGAAGGACCACTATTGGCTCCCAGAGAAGTGGTGATTTAATCCTTCTGTGTTTTGTGCCATACTGCCGATTCTACTGGGAATATGGCACAGAACATCTCAGCGGCAGAAGACAGATTTATCTATATTCACAGTTGGCTATTAACTAGTGTTCCCTTCATGCCCTCCTATGGTATGATCACTCTGTGATTTCTGGTCGAAACTCAGGACTCAGTTTTTCTGTTATTATAAAGAAAATAGTGAAACAAGACAAAACAGGGTCCTGTCAGCCCCATCAGCTTTCACTTCTTCACTTGTTCACAAATAGGAGTGTCTTTGTGATCACACTGGCCTTGCCAGCAGCCTGTAGTGCCTTTGGCCACAGCAATTTCCCCTGAATCTGGGCATTTAAACTGTGTCTGAATCTTGCTGCTGGTTTCCTTCCAGCCACATAGCTAAACACCTTGACTCTTGGGAACAAATTCTCCCTTCCCAGACTCAACAACTCTCTTTAAACTTCTGTCCTATCCATTCAAAGCATTCAGGAGAGACTTTTATCCTCTTGTGTTGCTTTGCTCTCTTCTGCCCCCCCCTTCCTCTCAAGTACAAACTCTAGTTTTGCTTTCTACAGGCCCTACTCAGGATCGGAAGGAATCTTCTGGATGCAACATTTCACCTTTTGAGCACAGTATGGGATGGCAGGATTTGCAGAAATACCAAATCCATGCCTTTACAGATGTCTGCACTGTGAAAAAATGGCTGTCACACACTATATCAAACTAAGCATCTTCCCGTGCTGTTGTATTGTGCGCATGCGGGCTTGCGGGATGTGACGTGATAGATTCTCTATTCTGCTACGTCTGTGGGAAAAAGGGGGCGTACACGAGTGCCAGGGTATGTAAGTGTACGCCACGTGATAATAAATGCCATTTTGCTGTCATCACATTGATGTGCACCTCAGTGAAATGGTCAAGCTCAAGGTCCCCCAAAGAAAAACGAACAGATCATGTAATGTTCACTGCAACACCGTGCAATCATTTTTCAGGTTTACAGCGTGTCTGCAGAGCACAATCCCCACCCTATAACTGTACAACATGCAAGCTCCTTGGTTAAGAACGTTCAGGCAAGTGATGAAGATATGCTCCCCAAGCCTGGCAAACATTCCCAATCCCAGCATGAGCTGGAAGGAATCAGAAACTAGTTCAAAACAAAAAATAGGTAACCATTGTAGATGGTAGCTGGATGACAGGCTTTGAGTTTGAGTTTCAGACAAACACCTTCTGAGGAAGTGGGTTTTGAAATCAACTCTATTCTGGGATCCTGAAGAGTCAGCTATCCACAAAGGCAAGCAAACAACGTTTTAGTATGTGAAGAGGGGTTTGAGGCAGTTGACCACCAGAGGGGCAAGCATCATTAGTTATTTTGGGATATTTTGCTGCAACTAGAGAATATTCTGCAGGATTGCAGGATGACATAAGAAAGGCTATCAAGCACCGATGATATTAAAGACTTGTGTGCATGGATAGGGGTTTTGTCCAATAGGAGACAGACATACATGTTAGAATAGGGTGTAAAAGAAAGCAGATTTTAATAATGAAGAGGCTCTTTTTGCTTGCTTGATGCATACTAACCTGTGCTGTGTGTGTTTTGTCTAAAGCAGCCAATGTCTGGTACTCTTTGTGAGGAACCTGTATAAGGGACATGTCTGAAGACGTGTGTGAAAAACTGTGACTGTGGTGATACAACAGTGGTGGCAGAGCCCAGCGCAGCACAGAGCAGTGGGGGAGAGATCCACCAGATTGACCACATATAAGGCGGCACTGGAACAAGGTGAGCTGCTGGGGGCAAAAATGGGAGCGCAGATATTGGCTGATGAAAAATCTATCTTAACCTTTCTAATGTGTTTATTGGAGAAAAGGGGAGTTAAGTAAAAGGAACATGCCCTATGAACATTACTAATCTGGTTTAGAAGGAAAAACCTTGGCACAAATGCACAAACAATTTTTGAAGTAACTACTTGGCATGAGTCTGGGAAGGTGATTATTGATGCTGCTACAGAGGGGGATGCAATAGCAACTGCATCTTTAACTACCTGGCACTTTGTGCTATAGACATTAAAGCAATTAAAAGCAGAGAGGAAGCGAAGGCACTGGATGAAAGGGCCATTTCCCCAGTAGCTACCACAAAAGAACAGGAGCAGGGGGATGATAAGGAAGATAAGGAAGAGACTGTAGAGGGTGCTGCTGGAGGTGAAATAGAGCTGCAGGACCCAGCCAAGAGAATTCCCCGGCCTCCTGATACTCCATCTCCCTTGCCCTACAATACCTGCCCCTGAATTTCACCGCATCCAATGTCGCCCCAAGATTACAATTCTGGGAATGAGCCTATGCCTGATGTGTCCTCCCGAATGCCTTCTGTCTCTCCATTGGAGTCACCAGGCAGGCCTAGGAAGGCAGAAAATCCTCCTGCTCCTTCATCCCTAGGGTTCATCCATGGGCTGCCAGCTAGTTCTCCTAGGATGAACCTTGCAAATGGAAGGGAGGAGGGAATGAAAGCAGAGGTGAAAGTCATCCCGTGGACACACATTCCAGTCAGCAAAGGTGACTATTACAGCTCTTGATTGTGCAAGCTTTTGGAAGCAGATGAGGGAAGAGGCATTGAGAGATGGTGATGTGCAAGCAGCTCCGACTGTGGGAAGAAAGATGAGTGCTTTTCCAGTTGTTCAGGAAGGTAGACAGGCTCCAGGGACTTATGAACCTTTAATGTGAAGGAATTGCATTCCACCTGCATGCATCATGGACTGGGATCTCCTTCTGCACAATTGTTGCTACGTGGTATCAGTGCTGAGGAGTTAATTCCTTATGATGTTAAACTGATTGCATGAGCTTGCACACCCATACAAATGCTAATGTTTGAGGCTGAATGGAAGAGACTGGCTAGTGATACAGCACTGGCCAATCTAGAATTGTCACAGGATGATTCTAGGTTTGGTGCAGGACTGCCACAGCTAGTGGGTGACCCCCCAATTGACTCAGCACAATTGCAAGCCCACTTGCATCGTCTCATGCTGGCACAGGCCGAAGATCTTGGAATGCAGACCATTGATAAAAGCTGCTGATGCATGTAGTCCCCAACAGTCTTGGATGACCATCAAACAAGGGCCCACGGAAACTTATGTGTCCTTTTTAGACCAATTACAAGATACCCTTGAAAAACGAATAACTAAAAAGCATGCTAAAGAAACTTTAATACTACAATTAGCAAAATATAATGCTAATGAGGATTGTTGAAGAATAATTAATGCCTTACCCAATAAAAATTCTAGTTTAGCAGAACTGATTGATGCATGTGGTCAAGTTGGGACTACTTTCCACCAGATGGAGGCTCTAGCAAAAACATTTGCAGGAGTCCTCAATGCTAATAAATATTTCTTCTCATGTGAGCAAGGACATTATAAAAACAGCTGCCCTAACCATGCTGGTGGACAAGGCAAAAAGGCTTCATTCAACATGTGTGCAAAATGTGGAAAACAGGTCATTTTGTCAATCAGTGCAAATCCAGATATTATGTTAATGGACAATCAATTAGACCTAATCTGCAGGGAAATGGGAAACGGAACGTGATGGGGAGCCACACTCAGACACAAGTGCATCCCTGAGGCCCCTTCCAGGTCTTTGCGGCTCACTCACAGGGAATACAAGAGGAAGTGCCGGACTGGATCTTTCAACAGCAGTAGATACCATCGTAACAACAGAGAAAGCTCACAAAACCTCTCTAGATGCACATGGACCACTAGGTGGGCGACTCAGTGCTCTTTTAATTGGGAGATCCAGCACCACATTACAAGGACTTTTTGTGCACCTGAATGTTGTAGATGCAGACCATATGGATCAAATCTGTGCTATGGTATTGACTCCCACACCATCAGTTGACATTCCAAAAGGAAGTTGCATCACTCAACTTGTTCCTCTCTTTTCACAGGTGCCAGTAGCAGGTGGAACTGTGTGGGGAGAGAAAGGGTTTGGTTCAACAGGACAACCACAGATCTACTGTGCTCAAACAATGTCAGATCATAGACCAATTTTTATGTGTACCCTGAGCATGGAAGGAAATACCCTTTCCTGTATATGGGTAAAGGGCATGATTGATACAGGTGCAGATGTTACAATCATATCTGCCTCTGTCTGGCCTAAAGGCTGGCCTAACACCTCTGTTGACTCCACCCTGGCAGGTTTGGGTGGAGTCACTCAAACAGGTTTGGATGGAGTCACTCAAAGCTACCTAAGTCAAAAATCAGTACAAATTAGGAGCCCAGAAGGTCAGATGGCCACCAGCCATCATTTTATCATTGCTGCACCACTGAATTTATGGGGGAGAGATGTGTTGAGTATGTGGGGAGTGTCGATTGGAACCACTAAGGGGTTTTCATAGGGGTTACTATAAAGGGCTACCCACAGCATGGGATCTACAGTCTGCCAGTGAAGAGCATGTCACGGCTCACCATTGCCCTGCAGTGGCTGACTGAGGGTCCCGTGTGCATTGATTGGTGGCCCCTGACAACTGAGAAATTAGAAGCCCTCAGCATGCTAGTTGCTGAACAACTTGAACAAGGCTGTATAGAGCCATCCACTAGCCCTTGGAAAACCCCTGTGTTTGTGATTAAAAAGAAGTCAGGTAAATGGTGACTCCTCCATGACCTAAGAAAGGTTAATGCAGTGATGGAAGGCATCCTGGAAGGCCTTTACCTACTGTGATTCCTAAAATTTGGGACATTTTGACAGTTGAACTGAAGGATTGCTTTTTCACTATACCCCTACATCCTGATGATACTCCAAAATTCACATTTTCAGTGTTCTCAGTAAACAATCAAGAGCTTTTTAAAAGATACCAGTGGACTGTCTTGCCTCAAAGCATGAAAAACAGCCCCACCATCTGTCAATGGCATGTGGCTCAAGCTCTTTCTACAGTGCAGAAGAAATTTCCGCAGATCTATTGTTATCATTATATGGATGACATTTTAGTTGTCACTCCTACAAAGGAAGGCTTATTTCAGGTACAGCCAATCTTAACCAAAGTCTTCGAGGAATATGGGCTTCAGATTGCTCCTGAGAAAATTCAGGCTCCCTGGAAATATCTAGGAGTGAGAATTCTAGACCAAACAGTGCACCCATAGGTAATCCAGGTTGATAGAGACATCAGAACCTGAATGATGTTCAAAAACTGTTAGTAAGTATAAATTTGGTTTATCCTTATCTTGGCCTCACAACAAAACAGTTAGCTCCTTTGTTTGAATTACTGAAGGGAAACTCTGACTTGTTGTCACCTAGACAATTGACCTCCAATGTTGAAAATTAATATTAGTGGAGGAAGCAGTATATGCATGCCAAGTCACTGGGTAGAGGAAGGTGTATCAATTTCTTTGTACATTGTCATTCATGGTAATCCTCCTGTTGGTATAATTGGACAGTGGAATGCTCAATGGCGAGACCCTCCCACATCAGCTAAAGAAAACTGTACTCTTGTTTTGCTTATAGCTTATCTCATAATGAAGGGCTGGCTATGTATCTGACAGCTAAGTGGAAGAGAACCTAAAGAAATTGTAATTCCTATTCAGCAAGATTATTTGGAATGGTGCATGGCCAATAGCACTGATTTAGAGTGTGCTGTGCAAGGATTTTCTGGGCAACTTCACTATCATGTACCCAGTCATAAATTGTTAAATTTGCCTTCTGAAGTGCAAATACTTTCTAAAACTTTTTGCCAGCATTTTTCTGTTGCAGGTCTCACTGTCTTTACTGATGGCTCAGGCTGGACCGGTAAAGCCTTTGTGACCTGGAAAGATTCTACTGGCCAGAAGGAACTTGTGTATCATCAAAAAAGACCTCCACAACTTGTTGAACTCTGTGCTGTGGCCATGGCCTTTCAATAATTCTCACACATTCCATTACATCTGGTGACTGATTCTGCATATGTTGCAGACATTATTATGTGCATTGATAGATCATTTCCTAAAGGAGGTCAATCATAGTCTGCTTTTTGAGTTGCTGAAAGCATTGCTTTTGGGTTTACAATACAGTAACCCAACTGTACTATGAGCTACATATTAATAGTCACACAGGTTAGCCTGGATTCATTTATGAAGGTAATGCATGAGCTGATATGTTAGCAGTGCCAGTGTGGGGAGCCCCCCAACCTGATTGTTTTGCATGAGCAGTTAGCTCTCATGCCTTTTTTGATCAAGGCAGCCACACTTTGGCTTGACAATTTGGCCTCTCTTTCACAGGCCCATGACTTTGTCACTTCCTGTGAAGATTGCCAATTGATTAATTCCACCCCACAAATGGGTGCCAACCCTTGGGATCTGACAGCCCTTCAAATGTGGCAAACAGATGTCACTCATATTCTAGAATTTGGTTGATTAAAGTATGTGCATTTGTCAATTGATACACACCCTCATACCATGTGGGCTTCAGCTCTTGTGGAGGGTAAGAGTAAGGATGCCGTATCTCATTGGTGACAGGCCTGGTTGCAGTCTTGGAAATCCCCCAACAGATAAAAACAAATAATGGACCAGTGTATGTGGCCAAACAAACCTAAAGCTTCCTGCGACTGTAGGTTGTGGTTCATCACACTGACATTCCTCATTCCCCCTGGACGTGCCCGTGCTACCTTGAAGTAGCCCAGACATAAGCCCAATGAAAGTCCATTGATAGATCATACAATGCCCATAGAAAGCCCATTGGTAGTTCAAACAAAACCCAAACAAAGGCAATTGGTAGCGCATAAAAAGGCAATACAAAGCCCTTGGTAGCCCTTACAAAGCCCAAACAATGCCCATTGGTAGCCAATAGAAAGCCCAAACAAAGCCCATTGGTAGCCTATACAAAGCCCATACAAACCCCGCTGGTAGCCCAAATAAAGCACATACAAACCCATTGGTAGACTATGCAAATCTAGGGGATGTGTTGTTATGTTAACTGAACAGCAGCTTTACTAAATGTTTGTATTTAAAAAGGAAGTGCAAAACCAAAGCAAACACTAAAACTAGGTTGGGTTTCTTTTTTGAAACTAAAGTGCTTTCCTTATTAAAAGAATTGTCTCTCAAAAATAGGTTGTTCTAGAAAATAAACAAAGCTGTAGGATCAGGTTTTGACCATCACATCACTGTCTTCTCATCCTATAGAAATTATTGAGTTCTGCAGGGGGACAGAGATGGGGATGCTGAGCACCAGGAATGATGTGAA
>VZRI01008465.1:2411-13821 GCA_013397515.1 Upupa epops | reverse complement strand
ACTGGTTGTTTGGGTGTACTGTTGGGTTTTCTTAGTGTTCTTAATAAAGAATTGTTGTTCCTTTTCCCAAATATTTTTGCCTGAAGGCCTTTAAATTGAAAGAATTTGGTACCTGTCTTCCCAAACCGAGACAAAAGGCCACTGGTAGCCCATATAAAGCCCATACAAAGCCCATTGGTAGTCCATATAAAGTCCACACAGAGCCAACTGGTAGCCAATACAAAGGCCATACAAAGCTCATACTTAAACCATAGAAAGCTCATATAAAGCCCATTGGTAGCCTATACAAAGCCCATAGAAAGACCATTGGTATACCATACAAAGCCCATGTAGCCCATACAAAGCCCATACAAAGCCCATTTGGAACCCATTGGTTGCACATTCAAAGCCAATTTCTAGCCTATACAAAGCCCATTGGTAGCCAATACAAAGCCCATACAGAGCTCATTGTTAGCACACACAAATTTCATATAAAGCCTATTGGTAAACCCATACAAAGCCCATACGAAACCCATTTGTAGCCCTTACAACATCCAAACAAATCCCATTGGCATCCCACACTGAGCCTTTTGTTAGCCTATACAAAGCCCATACAAAGCTCACTGGTAGCCCAAACAAAGCACATACAATGCCCATTGGTAGCTCATACAAAGCCCAAACAAAGCCCATTGGTAGTCCATACAAAGCCCTAGAAATGTCCATTGGTATCGCATTAAAAGCCCATGCAAACCAATTGGTAGCCTAGAGAAAGCCCTAACAATGTCCTGTGTTAGTTCATCAAAAGCCCATACAAAGCCCATTGGTAACCCCTACAAAGCCAAAGCCCATTGGTAGCCCCTACAAAGCCAAACAAAAGCCAATTGGTAACACATACTAAGTCCTTTGATAGCCTATACAAAACCCTTGGTAGCCCATACAAAGCCCACTTGTAGCCCAAATAAAGCACATACAAAGTCCATAGGTAGATCATGCAAAGATCAAACAAACCCATTGGCAGCCCATACAAAGCACATCCAAAGCCTATTGGAAGTCAATACAAAGCCCAAAAAAAGCCCATTGGGAGCCCATAAAATGCACGAACAAAGCCCATCCAAAATGCATTGATAGCCCATGCAAATCCAATTGGTACCCATACAAAGACCACAAAAAACAATTGGTAGCTAATACAAAGCCCATACAAAACCCATTTGTAGCCCATACAGAGCCCATACAAAGCCAATTGGTAGCGAATACAAAGTCAGTAAAAAGCCCATTGGCAGCCCTAACATAGCTCATACAAAGCCCATTTGAAGCCAATACAAAGTCCATTGGTAGCCTATACAAAGCCTGTACAAAGCTCACTGGTAGCTCATATAATGCCTGAACAATACGCATGGGTAGTTAATAGAAATCCCATACAAAGCCCATTGGTATCCCATACAAAGCCCAATGAAAGTCCATTGGTAATCCATACAAACCCCAAACAAATCCCATTGGTAGCTCATACCAAGTGCATACAAACTCCATTGGTAGCCCATACAAAAACCATACAAAGCCAACGGGTAGCCAATACAAAGCTCATACAAAGGCCATTTGTACTCCATACAAAGCCCAAGCAAAGACCATTGGTAGCTCATACAAAGCCCATACAAATCCTATTGGTAGACCATGCAAAGCTAAATCAAAGCCCATTGGTAACTCATAGAAAGCTCATACAAAGCCCATTGGTAGTGCATACAAGGCCCAAACAATACCCATTGGTAGCTCATTCAAAGCCCTAGCAAATCCCATTGGTGTCCCATACAAAGCACATTGGAAACCTATACAAAGCCCATACAAACTCCACTTGTAGCCCAAACAAAGCACATACAAATCCATTGGTAGCCCTTACAAAACCCAAACAATTCCCATTGGTAGCCCAAAGAAAGCTCATATAAAGCCCATTGGTAAACATACATAAGCCCAATGAAAGTCCATTGGTAGCTCATACAAAGCCCATAGAAAGCCCACAGGTAGCTCATAAAAAGCTCATACAAAGTCCATTGGTAGCCCATAAAATGCCCAAACAAACCCCATATATGTACTAACATTTTAGAGGCCTTCTGTGAACAATGAAGGGCAGCGTAAGATGTGAGGTGAAACATCTGCCTTCGTTGAGAATAGGCTAACATTCGAAATTTCACAGGATCCTTTGAAACGTGCCGCAACAGCGACACTGGTTGAGGAATTCTGGAACAGCAACAGTAGGTGCTAAATGAACTTTGAAAGCTCTAGAGCAACATCTCTGCTGCCCTTTGTGATGTCCCTTAGGGAGAGTGAAGAACAACAAGAGAATTCTGGGATCTCATCTTGCAGTCAGGAGTAGGTCACGGTATGTTTAGGCTCTTAGAGGCTATTTTCACAAAATTTCAAAGTAGCTCATTGAAAATATATGTGTTATGTGACTAAGGTAAAAGAGGCTGAACTAAATTTATGCTGACATTGGACACGCTTCTTAAAGACAGTTGAGACCAGCACCAGAATTCTGGGAATTTGTCTGTTACTCAGGAGCTGTAGACTGAATGTTTAATCGCATAGAGGCTATTTTCGACACAAGTCATAATAGACGCTGAGCAAAAAAAAATGTGTCACGTGGATAAGGTGAAAGTCCTGACTCAAAATCTCTGCTGCCATTTGATATGCTTCTTAGAGAGAGTGGAGACCAGCACCAGAATTCTGGAATTTGCCTGTTATTCAGGAGCTCTAAAATCATTGTTTAATCCCTTAGAGGCTATTTTCACTTAAAGGCCAAATAGACCCTGAGCAAACATATGTGTCTTGTGGCTAAGGTAAAAGCCCATGGCTATAAATCTCTGCTTCCCTTTTAATAAGCATCTTAAGGATGATGAAGACCAGCGCTAGAATTCTGCCTGTTATTCAGGAACTAACACTGAATGTTCAATTCTATAAAGGCTATTCTAGCCATAAGCCTTAAAAGACTCTGAGCAAACAGAGGTGTCTCGTGGCTAAGGTAAAAGTCCTGGCTCCAAATCTCTGCTGCCATTTGATATGCCTCTTAGACACAGTGAAGACTAGCAGTACAATTCTGTAACTGCCTGCTATTTAGGAGTTGTTAGCTGACTGTTTAATACCTTAGCAGTAGAATTCTGAGAATTTGCCTGTTATTTAGGAGCTGTAGACTGACTGTTCAGTCCCTTAGAGGGTATTTTTGCCTTACTCTTGAATAGACTCTGAGCAAATAAAAGTGTCTTGATTCTAAGTTAAAAGCTTTGGCTATAAATCTATCCTTCAATTTGATACACCTCTTAGAGACATTGAAGATCAGCAGAAGTGTTCTGGGATTCTATCTTTCATTCAGGACCTGAAGACTGAAGGTTTAATTCCATAGATTCTATTTTTGCCATGAGCCTTAATAGACTCTGAGCAAACAACAGTGTTTCCAGGCTAAAGTAAAAGTCCTGGCTCCAAATCTCTGCTGCCGTTTGATACACCTTGTAGACACAGTGATGACAAGCACAAGTATTCATGGAATTTTCCTGTTATTCAGGAGGTGATACTGAAAATTTAATCCCAGAGAGGCTATTTACACCATAAGGCTTAATACACTCTGAGCAAACAAATGTGTCTCAAGGCTAAAGTAAAAGTCCTTGATCTAAATCTCTGCTGCCATTTCATATGCCTCTTAGACACAGTGAAGACTTGCAGCAGAATTCTGGGAATTTGACTGTTATTCAGGAGCTGTAGACTGTTTAATCACTTAGAGGCTACTTTTGCATTAAGCCCAAATAAACACTGAGCAAACAACTGTGTCTAGAGGGTAAAGTAAAAGTGCTGGCTCCAAATATATGCTGCCATTTGATATGTCTCTTAGAGAAATTGAAGTTTAGCACCAGTATTCTGGGATTTGGTCTTTCATTCAGGACCTGCAGGCTGAAAGTTTAATTCCATAGAGGCTATTTTTCGCCATAAGACTTAATAGACTCTTATGAAACCCATGTGTCTCATGGCTGAAGTAAAGGCCCTGGCTCCAAATCTCTGCTGCCATTTGATATGACTCGTAGATACAGTGACGACAAGCACAAGAATTCTGGCAATTTACCTGTTATTTGGGAGCTGATATTGTATTTTTAATACCATAGATTCTATTTTTGTCTTGAGCCTTAACAGACTCTGAGCAGACAAATGTGTCTTGAGGCTAAAGTAAAAGCCCTGGCTCCAAATCTCTGCTGCCATTTGATATGCCTCTTAGAAAAGTGAAGACTAGCAATACAGTTCTGGGAATTTGCCTGTTATTTAGGAGCTGTAGACTGACAGTTCAATCCCTTAAAGCCTTTTTCACCTTACTCCAGAATACACTTTGAGCAAACAAATTACCTGTTATCTGGGAGCTGCACATAACTGTTTCATTACTTAGAGGCTATTTTGGCCTTAATCCAAAAAAAAACTCTGAGCAAACAACTATGTTTCCAGGCTAAAGTAAAAGTGCTGCCTCCAAATCTCTGTTGCCATTTGATATGACTGTTAGACACAGTTCAGATCAGCACCAGAATTTTGGGCCCTTGCCTGTTATTTAGGAGCTGTACCTAACTGTTGCATCCCTCAGAGTTGATTTTCCCTCTGATCCCAAGAAGACTCTTAGCAAACAACAGTGTTTCCAGGCTAAAGTAAAATTTCTGGCTCAAAATGTCTGCTGCCATTTTATATGTCTTTTAGACACAGTCAAGACCAGCACAAGAATTCTGGTAATTAGCCTGTTATTCAGGAGCTGTACCAAAGTGTGTCATCCCTCAGAGGACGTTTTCACCTTAAACGCGAGAAGACTCAGAGGAAACAACTGTGATTTCAGGCTAAAGTAAAAGTGCTGGCTCAAAATCTATTGCAATTTCAGACGGCTCTTGGATACAGTGCAGACAAGCACCAGAATTCTGGGCACTTGCCTGCTATTTAGGAGCTGTAGCTGACTATTTCATCCCTCCAAGGCGATTTTGCCATCAGCCCATGTAGATTCTGAGGAAACAACTCTGTTTCAAGGCTAAAGTAAAAGTGCTGCTTCCAAATATCTGATGCCATTTCAGGTGCCTCCTGGACACAGTGCAGAGAAGCGACAGAATTCTGGGCCCTTGCCTGTTGTTTAGGAGCTGTACCTGACTGTATCATCCATCAGAGGCGATTTTTGCCCCGATCCCGAGAAGACTCTGAGCAAACAACAGTGTTTCCAGGTTAAAGTCAAAGTGCAGCCTTCAAATCTGTGCTGCCATTTCAGAAACCTCTTGGGCACTGTGCAGACCAGCACCTGAATTCTGGGCACTTACCTGTTATTTAGGATTTGTACCTGACTGATTCATCCCTCAGAGGTGATTTTCGCCTTCAGCCCTACAAGTCTCTGTGCAAATAGCTGTGTTTCCTGGCTAAAGTGAAAGTGCTGACTAGAAATCTCTGCTGCCATTTGAGATGCCACTTGGACACTGGGCAGACTAGCACCAGAAGTCTGGGCACTCCACTGTTATTTAGGAGCTGCATGTCCTGTTTCATCCCTCAGAGGCGATTTACGCCCTGATAATGAGAAGACTCCGAGGAAACAACTGAGTTTCCAGCCTAAAGTAAAAGTGCTTCCTCCAAATCTCTGCTGCCATTTGGGGTGCCTTGTGGACACAGTACAGACAAGAAGCAGAATTCAGGGCACTTGACTGTTATTTAGAAGCTGTACCTGACTGTTTCAATCCGAAGAGGCAATTTTTGCCTAAAGCCAGAGAAGACAGTGAGCAAAGATCTGTGTTTCCAGGCTAAAGTAAAATTGCTTCCTCCAAGTCTATGCTGCCATTTGCGATGCCTCCTTGACATGGTGCAGACTAGCACCTGAATTCTGGGCACTTGCCTGTTATTTAGGAGCTGTAGCTGACTGTTTCATCTGTCAGAGGCAATTTTTGCCTTGAGCCCGAGAAGACTCTGGGAAAACAAATGTGTTTCCACGCTAAAGTAAAAGTGCTGAGTCCAAACCTCTGCTGCCATTTGAGATGTGTCCTGAAGACAGTGCGGATTAGCACTAGAACTCACCAGGCACTTGCCTGTTATTTAGGAGATATCCCTGAATGTTTCATCACTCAGAGGTGATTTTCTCCCTTATCCTGAGAAGATTCTGAGAAAACAACAGTGTTTCTAGGCTAAAGTAAAAGTGCTTCCTCCAAATCTCTGCTGCTGTTCAAGATGCCTCCTGGACATTGTGCAGAGTGGCACCAGAATTCTGGGCACTCACCTGTTATTTAGGGGCTGTAACTGACTGATAAATCATTCAGAGGCATTTTTCACCTTGAATCAGAAGAATGTGAGCAAACAACTGTGTTTCCAGGCTAAAGTAAAAATGCTGCCTCCAAATCTCTTCTGCAATTTGAGATGCATCCTGCACACAGTACAGACTAGTACCAGAATTCTGGGCACTTGCCTTTTATTTAGGAGGTATAGCTGACTCTTTCATCCCACAAAGGCAATTTTCACCCTGAGCCTGAGAAGACGGTGTGTAAAGATCTGTTTTTCCAGGCTAAAATTCTATGTCTTTTAGAAAAGAGTCAAGACCAGCACCAGAATTCTGGTAATTAGCTCGTTATTGAGGAGCTCTGCAACAGTGTGTCATCCCCCAGAGGTGATTTTTGACTTAAGCGGGAGAAGACTGAGCAAATAACTGTGTTTTCAGGCTAAACTTAAAGTTCTGGCTCCAAAACTCTGATGCCATTTGAGATACCTCTTAGAAACTGTGGAGACCAGCACCAGAATTCGGGGCACTTGCCTACTGTAACTGACTATTTAATATCTCAAAGGCTATTTTCGCCTTAACTCAGACTTCTGGGCACTTGCTTGTACGTTAGGAGCTGGACCTAAACGCTTCATCCATCAGAGGCAATTTTTGCCTGGGGCAGCAGAAGACTCTGAGCAAACAACTGTGTTTCCAGGCTAAAGTACAAGTGCTGCCTCCAAATCTCTGCTGCCATTTGAGATGCCTCCTGGACACATTGCAGACTAACACCTGAATTCTGGGAAATGCCTTTTATTTAGCAGCTGCAGCTGATTGGTTCATCCCTCAGAGACGATTTTGGCCCTGAACATGAGAGGATTCTGAGCAAACAACTGTGTTTCCATGCCAGAATTCTGGACATTTGAGTGTTATTTAGGAGCTGAATGTAAACACAGTTTTTGCTGAGAGCCTTCTAGAGCTGAAGGCTCCAGCCGAAAATCGCCTCTGAGGGATGAAACAGTCAGGTATAGCTCCGAAAGAAAAAGCAAGTGTTCAGAATTCTGCTGCTTGCCTGCATTGTGTGCAATAGGCATCTCAAAAAACAGCAGAGATTTGCAGGCAGCACTTTTCCTGTAGCCTGGAAACACAGTTGTTCTATACGAGTGTTCTGGGTCTCCAGGCAAAACTCGCCTCTGAGGGATGAAACGTTTATGGATACCTTATAAGTAGAAGCAAGAGCCAGGAATTCTGTTGCATTCCTGAAGGGCGTGGAGGATGCATCTCAAATAACAGCAGAGATTTGCAGGCAGCACTTTCAGTTGAGCTTGTAAACCCAGTGTTTTGCTGACAGCCTTCTCGGGATCTAGGTGAAAATCGACTCTGAGGGACGAAACATTCAGGAACAGATTTGAAAGAAGAAGCCAGGGCTAGTAATCCTCCGGCTTGCTTGCACTCCGATCAGGAGGCATCTCAAATAAGAGCAGAGATTTGCAGGCAGCACTTATCCTGTAGCCTGGAAACACAGTGGTTTGCTGACAGAACATCATGGGATCTCTTTGAAAATCACCTCTGAGGGATGAAACTGACAGAGAGAGCTTTGAAAGAACAACGAAGATCCAGGAATCGTCCTTCTTGGATGCACTCTGAGCTGGAGGCATCTCAAATAACAGCAGAGATTTGCAGGCAGCACTTTTCCTGTAGCCTGGAAACACAGTTGTTCCATATGAGTGTTCTCGGTCTCCAGGCAAAACTCGCGTCTTAGGGATGAAATATTCGCGGATACATAATAAGTAGAAGCAAGTGCCAGGAACTCTGTTGCTTTCCTGAACGGTGTGAGGGAGGCATCTCAAATAACAGCAGAGATTTGCAGGCAGCACTTTCAGTTGAGCCTGGCAACACAGTGTTTTGCTGACAGCCTTCTCGGGATCTAGGTGAAAATCGACTCTGAGGGATGAAACATTCAGGAACAGATTTGAAAGAAGAAGCAAGAGCCAGGAATCCTCCTGCTTGCCTGTATTTCGATCAGGAGGCATCTGAAATAAGAGCAGAGATTTGCAGACAGCACTTTCAGTTGAGCCTGGAAACACAGTGGTCTGCAGACAGCCTTCTCGGGATCTAGGTGAAAATCGCCTCTGAAGGATTTAACATTCAGGAACAGATTTGAAAGAACAAGCAAGAGCCANGAGATTTGCAGGCAGCACTTCCAGTTGAGCCTGGCAACACAGTGGTTTGCTGACAGCCTTCTCGGGATCTTGGTGAACATCGACTCTGAGGGATGAAACATTCAGGAACAGCTTTGAAAGAACAAGCAAGAGGCAGGAATCCTCCTCTTTGCCTGCACTCTGAGCAGGAAGCATCTCAAATAACAGCAGAGATTTGCAGGCAGCACTTTCTGTTGAGCCTGGCAACACAGTGGTTTGATGACAGCCTTCTTGGGATCTAGGTGAAAATCGACTTTCAGGGATGAATCTTTCTGGAACAGCTTTGAAAGAACAAGCAAGAGGCAGGAATCCTCCTCCTTGCCAGCACTCCTATCAGGAGGCATCTCAAATAAGAGCAGAGATTTGCAGGCAACACTTTTCCTGTAGCCTGGTAACACAGTTGTTCTGTATGTGTGTTCTGGGTCTCCAGGCAAAAATCGCCTGTGAGGGATGAAACATTCACGGATACCTTGTAAGTAGAAGCAAGTGCCAGGAATTCTGTTGCTGTCCTGGAATGTGTGGAGGATGCATCTTAAATAACAGTAGAGATTTGCAGACAGCGCATTCAGTTGAGCCTGGAAACTCAGTGGTTTGCTGAAAGCTTTCTAGTGATCTAGGTGAAAATCGCCTTTCAGGGATGAAAGATTCAGGAACAGATTTTAAAGAGCAGGTTAGAGCCAGGAATCCTCCTGCGTGCCTGCACTCTGAGCAGGAGNTCTGTATGTGTGTTCTGGGTCTCCAGGCAAAAATCGCCTGTGAGGGATGAAACATTCACGGATACCTTGTAAGTAGAAGCAAGTGCCAGGAATTCTGTTGCTGTCCTGGAATGTGTGGAGGATGCATCTTAAATAACAGTAGAGATTTGCAGACAGCGCATTCAGTTGAGCCTGGAAACTCAGTGGTTTGCTGAAAGCTTTCTAGTGATCTAGGTGAAAATCGCCTTTCAGGGATGAAAGATTCAGGAACAGATTTTAAAGAGCAGGTTAGAGCCAGGAATCCTCCTGCGTGCCTGCACTCTGAGCAGGAGTCATCTCAAATGACAGCAGAGATTTGCAGGCAAAAGTTTCAGTTGAGCCTGGAAACACAGTGGTTTTTAAACAGCCTTCTCGGGATCTAGGTGAAAATCGCCTGTGAGGGATGAAACATTCAAGAACGGCTTTGAAAGAACAAGCAAGAGCCAGGAATCCTCCTGCTTGCCTGTACTCCGAGCAGGAGGCATCTCAAATAACAGCAGAGATTTGCAGGTAGCACTTTCATTTGAGCCTGGAAACACAGTGGTTTGATGACATCATTCTCTGGATCTAGGTGAATATCGAGTCTAAGGGATGAAACATTCAGGAACAGATTTGAAAGAAGAAGCAAAGACTAGGAATCCTATTGCTTGTCTGCACTCAGAGCAGGAGGCATCTCGAATAACAGCAGGGATTTGCAGACAGCAGTTTCAGTTGAGCCTGGCAACACAGTGGTTTGATGACAGCGTTCCTGGGATCTAGGTGAAAATCGACCTTCACGGATGTAACATTCAGGAACAGCTTTGAAAGAGCAAGGAAGAGACAAGAGTCCTATTGCTTATCTGCACTCCAAGCAGGAGGCAACTCAAATAAAATGATATTTGCAAACAGCACTTTCAGTTGAGCCTGGCAACACAGTGGTTTGCTGACATCCTTCTCGGGATCAAGGTGAACATCGACTCTGAGGGATGAAACATTCAGGAACAGATTTGAAAGAAGAAGCAATAGCTAGCAATCCTCCGGCATGCCTGCACTCCGATCAGGAAGCATCTCAAATAACAGCAGAGATTTGCAGGAAGCACTTTGAGTTGAGCCTGTAAACCCAGTGTTTTGTTGACAGCCTTATCGGGATCTTGGTGAAAATCACCTCTGAGTGATGAAACATTCAGGAATAGATTTGAAAGAACAAGCTAGACCCAGCAATCCTCCTGCTTGCCTGCACTCCGATCAGGAGGTATCTCAAATAACAGCAGTGGTTTGCATGCAGTACTTTAAGTTGAGCCTGGAAACGTAGAGGTCTGCTGACAGGCTTGTCGGGATCTAGGTGAAAATCACCTCTGAGGGATGAAACATTCCTGAATAGATTTGAAAGAACAAGCTAGACCCAGCAATCCTCCTGCTTGCCTGCACTCCGATCAGGAGGTATCTCAAATAACAGCAGAGATTTGCAGGCAGTACTGTAAGTTGAGCCTGGCAACACAGTGGTTTGCTGACAGCCTTCTCGGGATCTCTGTGAAAATAGCCTCTGAGGGAAGAAATATTCATGAACAGCTTTGAAAGAACAAGCTAGACCCAGGAATCCTGCGGCTTGCCTGCGTTCCGAGCAGGAGGCATCTCAAATAACAGCAGATGTTTGCAGGCAGCACGTGAAGTTGAGCCTGGAAACACAGTGGTTTGATGACAGCCTTCTCGGGATCTAGGTGAAAATCGCCTCTGAGGGATGAAAGATTCAGGAACAGCTTTCAAAGAAGAGGCAAGAGCCAGGAATCCTCCTGATTCCCTGCATTCTGAGCAGGAGGCATCTCAAATAATAACAGAGATTTGCAGCCAGTACATTCAGTTGAGCCTGGAAACACAGTGGTTTGATGACAGCCTTCTCGGGATCTTGGTGAACATCGACTCTGAGGGATGAAACATTCAGGAACAGCTTTGAAAGAACATGTTAGAGCCAGGAATTCTCCTGCTTGCCTGCCCTCCGTGCAGGATGCATCTAATATTAAGATGAGATTTGCAGGCAGCACTTCCAGTTGAGCCTGGCAACACAGTGGTTTGCTGACAGCCTTCTCGGGATCTTGGTGAACATCGACTCTGAGGGATGAAACATTCAGGAACAGCTTTGAAAGAACAAGCAAGAGGCAGGAATCCTCCTCTTTGCCTGCACTCTGAGCAGGAAGCATCTCAAATAACAGCAGAGATTTGCAGGGAGCACTTTCAGTTGAGCCTGGAAACATAGTGGTTTGATGACAGCCTACTTGGGATCTAGGTGAAAATCG
>VZRI01008464.1:20689-57534 GCA_013397515.1 Upupa epops | reverse complement strand
ACAAGGATGATCAGAGGGCTAGAGCACCTCTCCTATGAGGCCAGAGTGAGAGAGTTGGGGCTGTTCAGTCTGGAGAAGACGAGGTTCCGAGGTGACCTTATTGTGGCCTTCCTGTATGTGAAGGGGGGCCTACAAAAATTTGGGGAGGGGCTTTTTAGGATCTCAGGTAGCGACAGGACTAGGAGGCATGGAGCAAAGCTGGAGATGGGTAGATTTCGACTTGATGTGAGGAGGAAGTTCTTCACCGTGAGAGTGTAGGGAGCCTGGAATGGGTAGCCCAGGGAGGTGGTTGGGGCCCCATCCCTGGAGGTGTTTGAGGCCAGGTTGGAAGAGGCTCTGTCCAGCCTGATCTTAGGGTGGGGTGTCGCTGTCCATGGCAGTGTTGTTGGAACTGGATGATCCTGTGCTCCCTTTCAACCCTGACCAATTTTATAACTTCTTCCTAGGGTGGGTGACAGGGTACTGGAGGGAGCTTCCCTGGGGGTTTGTGGAGTCTCTTTTTCTGGAGACATTTGAAAATTGCCTGTACCTGGTCTGGGTGATCCTGCTGTGGCAGGGGGATTGGACTGGATGATCCTTCCAGGTTGCTTCCAATCCGTAATGTTCTATTCTGTGATGTGGTCTAGATGTCCGGCTGTGGCAAGGGGATTTGACTAGATGACCTTAAGAGATCCCTTCTGATCCTTGATAATTCTATGATTCTATGATAGCAAATGCCACTCCAATCTTCAAAAAGAGTAAGAAGGAGGACCTGGGTAACTATAGACTGATCAGCCTCACCTCCATACCTGGAAAGATGATAGAACAACTGATTCTCATTGTTTTCTCATATTAAGGATAAGAGGGTTATTAGGAACATTCAGCATTGCTTAATCAACGAGAAGTCACGTTTGACCAATGTGATATCCTTTTATGAGCATGTTACCAGATGGATATATGATGGTAGAGCAATGGATGTTGTTTACCTTGATTTCAGTAAAGCTTTTGGCACCATCTCCCACAACATAGTTGAAGGAGAAAAGGCAGAGAGTTTTGGTCAATGGCACAGAATCTAGCTGGAGGCCTGTATCTAGTGGTGTCAGCTCAGGGATCAGTGCTGGGACTGGTTTTGTTCAATATATTTTTTCATTGATGACCTGGATGAGGGATTAGAGATTTGCTGATGACACAAAGTTGGGAAGACTGGATGAAACACCAACAGGCTGTGCTGCTGTTCAGTGTGACGTAGACAGTCTGGAGAGTTGGGCAAGGAGGAATTTAATGCTCAAATCCCTCTTTTTATCCCCCAATGCCAGGGGTGCTTTCTTCAACTCAGTGGTGTCGGGCACTTTGTTCTTGGGAACGTAGACAAAACTGTGGCAAGTGAGTTCTGGAGAGATAGCAGCCTGTCACCTCCCGAGTGCCATAAGCATACTTCTGCAGATAAAATGGTGGTGTCTCAGGACTTGCTTGTTTTGTTGCCATTACAGAACACCTATCTGTTTGCCAGATGTAGGCCCTTTCTTGTTACCCTGTTTACAAGTTATCTTCCATTTACTTATAGTCATTTGTGCCATCTCACCTGTTGCTAGTTAGAATCTGACACTAGGTGAGTTTGTCTTCTTGGGGTAGAAGAAAAAAAAACGTAGTCTAATTTAGACAACATGATAATAAATTTAACAGAGGCCTCGGCATGCAAGAGACCAGTTTCAAATGCTAAACTTTCTTGCTTTGTCTTTGCAAACTTTCCCAATTAAATGGACTTTCACATTCCTGCCAGTGTCCCAGTTCAGATTTCCCAGGTTCTTAAAATATAGTATGAAAAATAACAAGTTTTAGTAACGGAGAACAAGGAATGGTTACAAGACAAGTGAAGACAAAAAAACTGTAAACCTTCTGCAAAGCTGCTATGGTGTCTTCCCCACCCAAACACGAAAAGCAGCTGTGATCACAAATCCCAAACTGCCAACCCAGCAGTGGTTTGTGACCCAACCCTTCTGCCAACCCAGCAGTGAGAGAGAGAGAGAGAGAAAGAGATTGAACTGTGTCATGCAGAAACCTAACAAAGAGAGTCTCTACACTTCCCTGCAGTAAGAAAAATAAATGCAAAGTTTTTTCCTATCCATGCTCCCCCCTTTTCAAACAATTGTAGTTTTACAGGAAGAAAGAAAAAATGTGAGAATATATGTGAGGCAAAAAAGAGAGAAAGAAAGGAAATAGGTTTAAAATAAAGCTTAAAATGGGTAAGGAATGGAAGAAAAATGAATAAGAATACAAGAAAACAAAGTTAGAGGACATCAGGGAGGAAGATGGAAATGGATTGTTTTTCACCAAGGTTCACTTGTCAGGAGAGCTAAGAGGAGGGGAAACAGTGCCTTAGTGAATTGGAAGGAGAAAGGGCCTCCTGTTGTCTCAAGGGTCATTTGTAGTTGCATAGACAGAGATATCTATTGGTTCTCACATGCATCCTGTGATATCAAAGGGGTCAAGCATTAACCCACAACAGATGAAAACAAATCCCAGTCTGATAAGACATATTTTATGTGTTTTTTGTCGCTTTTATTTTACACATTTGTTGAACCTGAATAACTGAAGAGAACAGATTTCCAACTGGTAAGAAACATGTTATGTAAATTGTGACCTGTCCTGAGTTGGGGCTTCCTTCCCCTTCTGGCAGAGGGGTCTACTTCATATGTTGGCTACTTGTAATGCCTTAGGGACTTGCTAGATCAGTTGAGTGTCTTCAAACAGACAGGAAATAGATTGGCCAGATATTCTTGTTTTGAAAGTGTGTTAGATTGTGTCCTTTTTAACAGGCTGATTAATATGTCATTGTGGATTTCTGAAGTGACAAAAACATGAGTGTCTACCCGAGAGGTGGCATTGCTCTGTTAGTGACCTTTTCTGCTAGAAGTGAATCTACTCTGTTTCCTTTCATTTTCTTTTTCTTTGGTAAAGAGTTTACACAAACTAAGATTAAATTGAAAAAATAAATGTGAGAGAGAGTCAGGTTGCTTCCTTCCATTTTAGTGATTATGCTAGTTTCTGTTTGTTTGGGCTGGAAACTCTTAAAGACCAAAAGTAACATAGTCCATGAATGAGGTAGTAGCATAAGTAGCTTTTTACTCCATTGTGATTTTGTAATTATTTTTAAATCTTCAATTTAATTTCCATGTTCCAAAACACTACTGTAGTAAAAATGGTTTTTTTCTCAGTGAATAATTCTTGATTGAGCTTTTTTGGCTAGTTTGGAAGAAGTGTAATCAAACTGTGAAGCTAAAACATGTAAATCTTAGGCAGATCCTGTGCCTCAGAATTACTATGTTTATAAAGCTAATCTAGGTCGGACACTGTTTCTGGCCTAAATATATTTTCTACATGTGCAGACAAATTGAAAAATTTAGGAGGAACTTTAACAGCTTTATAAGTTTCTTTGTATACATACCTGATAATTTTTCTGGCATAAAATTGGATAGAAGATATTTGCGGTGAAATATTAATACTCTTATTTTTGCTTTAGGCAACAGCAAATCCACCCAAGAGACCTCCTGATGTAGTAGTTTCTGATGAAACGACAGCTGATCAGGTAAATTTTGTGTTCTGTAGCTGTTTGTTTTGTTTGGAGGATGGAGTCTTACTTCATGCTGACTAATAGTTCAAAACTTCAGATACACCTCAGATATTTATGTATGCATATTTATGTATGCATACGTATACCAGTTTTGTTTTTATCTTCATTAATGATATTGACTACGGCATTGAGTGCACACAGTAAGTTTGCTGATGACACCAAGCTGGGTGGTGAGGTTGATATGCCCGAGGGATGGGATGCCATTCAGAGGGACCTGTACAAGACAACATAATGGTCCTCAGCTAACCTCATGAGGTTCAACAAAGCTAGGTACAGTGTCCAGCATCGAGGCTGGGGCAACCAGAGGTATCAGTACAGGCTGAGGGAAGATATGCAGTCCTCTGGAAAAAGACCTAAGGGTATGAATAGATGAAAAGCTGGACATGAGCCACCAGTGTGCCATCACAGCCCAGAAGACCAGCTTCATCCTGGGCTGCATCAAAAGAAGTGTGGCCAGCAGACCATAAGAGGTGATTCTACCCCTCTACTTGGCCCTGTTGAGAGCTTACCTGGAGTCTGATGTCCAGTTCTGGAGCTCCCAACACAAAGAAGCATGAGAACCTGTTGGAACATTTCCAGAACACAGCCATGAAAATGATCCAAAATCCGGAGCACCTCTCTTGAGGGAACAGCCTGAGAATGTTGGAGTTGCTCAGCCTGAAGAAAACGCTTTGGGAGGACCTTATACCAACCTTATGATACTTGAGAGGGGCCTATAATTGGATGGGGGAAGAACTGTTAACACGGGCATGGAATGATGCAATGAGTGGTAATGGTTTGAAGCTGGAAGAATTTAGGTTGGACATCAGGGAAGTTCTTTAGTATTAGGGTGGTGGATCACTGGAGCAGGTTACCTAGAGAGAGGTGGTAGAAATCTCATCCCTGGAGACATTCAAGTTCCGGTTTGATGGGGCTCTGAACAATCTGTTCAATCCTCAGGGCAACCAGGAGGAAGTGCTATAAGCTTACAACCCTGGACATTAGGGTACAGACTTTGATCGCTTCAGGGATCTGCTGGCCAAAGTTTCATGGGATGCAGCCCTTGAGGAAAGAGGAGCCCAGGACAGCTGGTTAATATTCAATAATCACTTCCTCTGTGTCCAGGAGCAATGTATACCAACAAAGAGGAAAGCAGGGAAGAATGCTGGGAGGCCTGCCTGGCTGAGCAAGGAGCTCCTGGACATGCTGTCGCACAGGAAGAAACACTACAAGGAGTGGAAGGGAGGACAGCAAGAATGGGGGGTGTATAAGGAAGCTGCCCGAGCAGGTGGAAATCTAGTTAGGAAAGCAAAGGCACAGTTTGAATTGAACCTAGCAAGGGAGGTCAAAGGGAACAGCAATGATTTCTACAGGTATATTAATGGTTAAAAGAAGACTAGGGAAGGTGTGTGCCCCACAGAAAGGAAACAGGTGATGTGGTCACAAGTGACATGGAAAAGGCTGAGGTTCTTTACGTCAGTCTTCACTGCAAAGGCGTCCAGCAACAGTCTTGGAGTCGTGGATGATAACAGCAGGCACTGGAAGGAAGAAGTGTCCATCATAAGTGAAGATCAGGTTGTGATCACCTGAAGAACCTGGAAGTGTTCAAGTCCGTGGAACCCGATGGGGTACACCCACGGGTACTGAAAGAAATGGCAGATGAGGTTGCTAAACACATATTAATATTCCAAAAGTCATGGTAGTCTGGTGAAGTCCCGACTGACTGGAAAAGGGGAAAACATACCTCTTATTTTTAACAAGGGTAGGAAGGAGGAGTCAGGGAACTAGCCAGGGAACGGCAGACCAGTCAGTCTCACCTCTGTGCCCAGTAAGAACGTGGAGCAGATCCTCCTGCAGGCACTACTGAGACAGGACAATAGTGAAGAGGTGATTGGGTACAATCAGCATGGCTTCACCAAGGGCAAATCCTGCCTGACAAACCAGGTGGCCTTCTATGATCGGGTCACAACATTAATGGATGAGGGGTGAGCAACTGATGTCATTTACCTGGACCTGAGCAAAGCCTTTGTCACTGTCCTGCACTTCATTCTGGTCTCCAAGCTGGTGGAACATGGATTTGATGGGTGGACCATAAGATGGGTAAAGAACTAGCTTGATGGCCGCACCCAAAGAGTGGCTGTCAATGGGTCCAAGTGGAGGCCAGTGACAAGCGAAGTCCCTCAGGGATCAGTCCTGAAACCAGTCTTGTTCAACATCTTTGTCGGTGACATGGACAGAGGCATTGAGTGCACCCTCAGCAAATTTGGTGGCAACACTAAGCTGTGTGGTGCAGCAGACACGCCAGATGGTAGGAATGCCATCCAGGTGGACCTGGACAGGCTGGAGAGGTGGGCACAAGCCAACCTCATGGGATTTAACAAGACCAACTGTAAGGTCCTACATCTGGGTCCCAGCACAAATACAGGCTGGGCAGTGACTGACTGGAAAGTGGCCCTGAGGAGAGAGACTTGGAGGTGCTTGTGGATGAAAAACTCAGCATGAGCCAGCAGTGTGCACTTGCGGCCCAGAAGGCAAACCACATCCTGGGCTGCTTCAGGAGAAGTGTGATTCTCCCCCTCTACTCTGATGTGGTGAGACCCCACCTGGATTACTGCATCCAGTTCTGGAGACCTTTATAGAACAAGGATATGGACATGCTGGAGTGTGTCCAGAAGGGGGCCATGAGGATGATCAGAGGGCTAGAGCACCTCTCCTATGAGGCCAGAGTGAGAGAGTTGGGGCTGTTAAGTCTGATGAAGATGAGATTCTGAGGTGACCTTATTGTGGCCTTCCTGTATGTGAAGGGGGGCCTACAAAAATCTGGGGAGGGGCTTTTTAGGATCTCAGGTAGCGACAGGACTAGGAGGCATGGAGCAAAGCTGGAGATGGGTAGATTTCGACTTGATGTGAGGAAGAAGTTCTTCACCATGAGAGTGTAGGGAGCCTGGAATGGGTAGCCCAGGGAGGTGGTTGGGGCCCCATTCCTGGAGGTATTTGAGGCCAGATTGGAAGAGGCTCTGTCCAGCCTGATCTTAGGGTGGGGTGTCGCTGTCCATGGCACGGGCGTTGGAACTGGATAATCCTGTGGTCGTTCCAACCCGGACCAGTTCTGTAACTTCTTCCTAGGGAGGGTGATGGGGCACTGGATGGGGTTTCCCTGGGGGTTTGTGGAGTGTCTTTTTCTGGAGACATTTGAAACCTGCCTGGACCTGGTCTGGGTGATCCTGCTGTGGCAGGGGGTTGGACTGGATGGTCTTTTGAGGTCCCTTCCGATCCCTGATAAATCTTTGATTCTATTCTATAGTTAGAGATGTCTCTGTGTGCTGTAAGGGTGTTGGGCTAGATGGCATTTGGAGGTGTCTTCCAATACTCTGATGCTATGTTTCAATGTTATTTGTGTGTCTTTGTAAAATGTGAAGTTAGAATTTGTTCTAGGTTAAATTATGATAGTTTTCACTGTACTAACTTAAACATTACTTTCGTAGGACTAATGCAATTTTGTAATTAAAAGATTCTACATAGAAGGAGGTAGTAGAGGTGTATTCTATTACATTTAGGAAAAAAGTTCAAAACCTATAATGCCCCTGCCACAGCAGGATCACCTAGACCAAGTTGCACAGGAATACATCCAGGTGGAGAAGAAGCCCTTTTTTATGTCACCCTTGACCTCTCTTGCAAGGTTTAATTCTAAAGACAAGTCTGGCCCCACTACTGAGCCTTGGAGAACACTGCTTGTAACTGGCTGCTGACTAAGTCCATTCAGCACTGATCTCTGGGCTCAGCCACTTCGCTAGTTTTTACGCAGCAAAGTTACAGTTAAGTATATCACATTTCATTCTCAGAACCCAATTATTTCCTTTTACATACCATTTATTTCCAATTATTGTATTTCTTTTATTAGCAAAGCAGAGGTAATTTTTACTACAGTGATTTTGAAAAGCAATTGGTATAAGTATTGTCTCTGAAGTAGCACTCATTAACAACCCAAATAACTGGCTAATTCTTACTACAGTTTTAAGTGAGCAAGACCACTTATATTCAAGATTTGAGCTTAAAACAAAAAAATTGTCATAATCTGTCATACAAATAGAATTTTCCAGTACTAAAACTGAATGCTATTTATTTTAAATTAAAAGTTATTACAACAGCTGCTTTGTGAAAATAGTGTCCTGACAGCTTTTGTAATATTTTAAAATAATGGAAGAATAGTTGAAAAAGTTCTTTTGCTTAGGAGACAAGTGAGACAGTGAGGGAGACAACCGTGTGGACACTCATGTCAGTGGGGAAGGAGGCATGGCTGGAGCAGTCATTCCCCTTTGGCCTGTTATGAGATTGTAGGCTGAGACCTTTCAGCTCTTAGAGATCACTGGTGGGGCAAAGTCCTACCTGCAGCCAATGCATGACCCCATGCTGGAGCATGAACTGCTCCCAAAGAAGGCTGTGATACTAAGGGAAGCCCACACTGGAGTAATCCATTGCTGGGAGAACTCTACAGATGGTATCTACATTGTTGGGAGAAGTTTTTGGAGGATTGTCTCCTGTGGGAGGAATGACACATTATAGAAGTAAAAAAACCGAGGAGTTTTCCCTTTGAAGAGGGAACAGGAGTAATAATACGCACAAGTTACTCTCAAAAGGGAATTATAAGGATATTTCTGATCTCTGTAAGATGAATCAAAAAAGCATGGTAGTGTGTGTGTTTTAAAAAACAGGTTTTCAGATGTAATTTTCTTTTTAATTGCGGATGTAGTGGGAGAAGACTCTCTGAAGTTACCCTTCAGGCTAAGAAGCTATGGACAAATTATAGAAAGTGCTTGACTTCACCATTGCCAAAGTTTAGTGAAGAGTGCAGAGTAGGTTTTATTTTCCTTCCACTAAACAGCTGTATTTTCTTATGTACCAAGATGATAGTAAGTTCCCTGGAACTTTGTCAGTTTGCACAGTATCTATCTTATTTGCTTTGTGGTAGAGTATATTAAGAAATAATGAAATAGATTGTGATAAATTTGTTAGTCTGTCATAATTTCTTAATGACTCTTGCTTGTTTCTGACAATCACAACTAAGCCCCAATTTATTTTCTCTGTTTCTACAGGCTGCCTTGTATCGGCTGAGTGGGGATTGGAATCCTTTACATCTTGATCCAAGTTTTGCAGCTCTTGGAGGTGAGCTGAATGATACCATGATGTTAATATTCATACAAGGGATGATAATCCTTTTCTGGTCTTTTTCACTTAGTCTGCACATCTGGAAAAAGCTGATATTTTTTATAGTTGTTCTTAGTGTGATCATTAGATGTCTTCAAAGTTCTATGTGGCACTTCACTTTAAAGCCTTATGTCTTGCAGCTAGGAATGCAGAAGGATGCTTGGATTCTACCTCCAATGGAAAACTTTTTTCATTTTAGATGTTAAATAGCATCTTTACTATAAAATTGCTCAACTGTGTCTCTTGATAGCTCAGTAGCTTGTTCATTTATCTAGTGCTACATATCAGAGCAACTGACCAAATACTACATTAATTAATTCCTGTGGAATGCAAGACTAAGGACTATTTAGCTTTCTTGAATTTCTATTGTAAAAATATTTTTACTTTTCAGGTCTTGCTAGTAGTGTGGTGTGATTACTCCAGGCAGGCAGCAATTTGATTTACTTAAGATTTACTTTAAAATTTTTCCTGAGTATGGATACTATCATCATAAAATTTAGATGAAAATACTAGTCTGTAGTATTTGATCTGCAGTTTTCTGGTGAAATATCATTACATGGTGTTCCTACCAAGACAAATAGAGTAGAGCTATGCTTCCTTGTTCAGGTCATTATTCACAGGCTTCCTCAAATACTAATCAGTTAAGTCTTGTATATTTTCCCAGTGTATAAAAACATTCTGTTTGTTTTTTCAGCTGATGATTATTGTTAAACATTTAGTTGAAATCACCCAATTACTACTGAAAGTGCTGCAGGACAAAAAATATGCATGTTTATATAAACCATAATATTTGAAATAATTATGATAATCCTGTAAAAAGCCTATAAAACAAGAAATAGAAATCTACCGGCTTACACAGGGAGCACTGACATTTAGAGACAGTGAAAAAATGACATGAACTCTGTAGATGTGATAGGTTCTTTGAACAAAATAATTACAGACTGGATTTTGGAACCGTGGCAGTCTCCTACTCAAATACCTATAATAAATGTAGGTACAAGCAAAGAATAAAATTACTGTAGAGGTATTCCACACATTTTTTTTCCTGTTTTTTTTTTCTTTTGGTGTATTCACTCACCTTGTGTTAAATCTCTGCAAATATTCTCTTTGACTGGCTCTCAACACCATGCACTGGAAGTAAGCATAAAGAATAATGTGTTTGGGTCTTTCTAGGATTATTATTAAGCCTTTGTGTGAATAAGGTTTCAGAGGATATACAGAGTTTACACAGTTTATTATGGTTGTAAGGGGTCTTCAAAGGCCTTCATGTCCAACCTTCCTGCTCAAGCAAGATACAGATTACTGAAAAGCATAATAACCTACAAGCCTAAAGCAACTAAATGAAAACTCATCAAGATGGGTCTTTAACATCTCCAGAGAAGTGAACTCCAGAGCCTTCCTGGGCAATATTCCAATATTTAATGACCCTTACTGTAAAGTTTTTCCTCATATTGAGGTGAAACTTCCTGTATCCAAGCTTGCATTCATTACCCCTTGAAAAGAGAGTATTCCTTTCTTCTTGACACCCAGCCCTCATATATTTATAGACAGTAATTAAATCCCCTTGTAGCCTTCTTCTGTTCCAACTAAAAAGTTCTGATTTTCTCAATCTCACTTCATAAGGCAGTTGTTCTAATCATCCTTATAGCTCTGTGTTGAACTCTCTCAATTAATCCTCTATCCGTCTTGAAGTGGGGAGACCAGAACTGGACACAATATTTCAGGTGCAGCCTCACTAAAGCACAATAAAGGGGTACAGTATCTTCCCTTGATCTCCTAGACATACTTCTCTTGATACATCCCAACACCCTACTGCCTTCTTGACTGCAAGGGCACATTGTTGATCCATTTTTTGTTTGTTATCAAAAAAACCTCTCAAGATCCCTTTCTCCGAGGGTGCTCTCTAGCTGGTCACTACCCAACCTGTATTGATGCATCCCACTATTCCCTCCCAAATGAAGGACTCTCCTTTATTTTTTTGAGACTGTATGAAAACGCCTTTCTCTATTCCTGTGCCTTTATTCCTGTACCTTGTAATTGCAACATTTTAGAAAATGAAAGCAGCATTTACTTTGTTTTCATTTTAGTCTAGATAAAAAGTAACTTAATTGCCTTGTGGATTTTTCTTTGAGAAATCATTAGGTTTATAAAGAAAATACTGGGGAGAATAAGACTGTATATATTTGTCTGTTTCTGAGATTTCAAATAGTGGTGGTTTGGAGTTCATGAATTGAGCTAAGTTTTTAAAGCAATAAATGTCTCTCTGATGTTGTGTGTGTGAGCTGCTGAATACCGATACTGTTGCAATAATGCCAATAATTTGTTTTAAAATGATGACAAAGTATATTTTTGCTCTTAGAAATACTCTTTGCATAGTGTATAAAGCAGGCTGCTATGAAACATACGCATATTCAAATAGTTGACAAGAAAGGTAGTCTTATTAGAGTGGCAAATGTGAGAAAACAGACTCATGTTCCTTTCAGCCTGTCCTTTGTGTCCCCTATCCTAATGAGTCCTCAATGAGTCAAAATTTCTGTTTCTCATCTTTACCTTGCTAGTCTTGTCTTTCCTTTGAGCCATGTCTCAGGGTACCCATCTTACCCAGTATTAAGTCTTAGAGGACTTTTTATCTGTCTTGAAGGTGGTTTCTGCTACATCTTCTGATACTCTGCAGGGTAAACTTTTTTCTGTGTGCTCTTTTCTGTTTTGTTGGTTTTTGGGTTTGCTTTTTCCTCCCACCTGTAGTCTCTTGGGACAATTTTTCAAGCTGTAGCTCTGGAAAAAAGCCTCAGGAAGAGAAGAGTGGAAATTGAATTCCAGGCAAAGCAAGTAGTTTCAGATCCAAAATTGTACAGAACCTGTTTTAAATCCATGGGCCATTGAAGGCATGATCATTTACTGTTTACATGCTCTGTGAGGTCAAAGTGACCTGTTAAGGGATCAGAACATGCTCAGTACAAACAGCTTCTTTAAAACTGAACCACTGCAATTTAGCCAGTCTCAGGTCAGATTTCAAAAGCTGTTTTGTCAGACTTTGGTAGGTCTTGCTAAATATTCAACAGTAATATAAAGGTTTTCCTCTGCCAAGGCACAGTTCCTGCTTCAAGTTATTATGTTGCAAGGAAACCTGATCAAAAATATTAGTGTAACAAAACATGGTATTTTTTCTCTTCTTTTTTGATAGATATGTTTAAAATGCCTGAAATCTTTACAAGTTGGGGGTTTTTTTCCACATCAAATAAAGAAAAGGTAATCCTAAAGGGTACATTTTATTTGAAGACTTTTGGCAGTCATTAATAGGAATTAAAAATGGGAAGCTTTAAGTACTCTTTGCCACTTTTTAATCATTACAGTATCTTTTACCAGTGATAGGCATGCTTCCATGTAAATGCAACTGATGTGGCTATGCATATGTACTACACCAGCCTATCTCTTTATTTTTCATATGTCAACTATACAGACAGGGACTAATTCTAATTACAAGTCTGCACAGCATAGGTGTTGGAGTGCCTGGTCTTATTGAGCACTGTCCTTAGGCTCAAAATAGCAGAAGCAATAAATGGTAAAAGACACTAATGAGATAAATAAGGTTAAAAAGGATTAAGACCATTATTGGAGGAAAATGGTATCAATAAAATATAGATATTTGCATAAGCAACATGCAAACTCCTAATATTGAGAATGCTAAAATACTACTTTTTCTAATAGGATTTAAGAAGCCAATACTTCATGGACTGTGCTCCTTTGGATTTGCTGCTAGAAATGTTTTGAAGCATTTTGCAAATAATGATGTGAAGAGATTCAAGGCGATCAAGGTATATGTTCTCATTCTTTGCTGTTAATTCTCTTGATTCTCTGATTCTCTGATTTAGAATGGAAAAAAGCTTTTGTGCTTTTTAAAGTACTACTATTACTTATAGTTATTGCTGTATAAGTTTTAATGCTTTTGTCTAGTATATTTATTTAAACATTTAGGTTCCCTACACAGCTAGTTTACTGATTTTCATTTGCTTTTTTCCTGTGTCCAGAGAGAGCCTATGCTTTCAAGCTTTGAATATACATATGATAAATTTGTTAACAGTCTCACTTTTTAAAAAATCTGTTTTCTTTAGGTTCGCTTTGTGAAACCAGTCTTTCCAGGGCAAACCTTACAAACAGAAATGTGGAAGGAAGGAAACAGAATCCATTTTCAGACAAGGGTGAGAACACATTCACCATTATGGGCTTTGTAGAAAGATGTGTTGGTTAAAATACGAAAGATATTCAGGGAAGAAAAATAAGGTCACTCATCAAGCATACCACTGAAGGATTTAAAGAAATTGAAGTGAATAGAATGATGTATTTCTACTGACGGTGTCACTAAGTGTCACTAAGATTCTAAAAAAAAAATCATTGTAGTCATAAGACTCAGTATACTTTTTATATTAACTCATTTCATTGCATTGCACTTCCTGTGTTTGTGCACTGTGAAAGAGCAAAAAGCATTCATTCTCAGGTCAACATAGTTTGTACTGATTTTCTGCAGATAGTCATAACCACTTATATACACATTTTTATAACATTTAAAAAAAACCCCCTAAAATCAGCTCAATTAATGTGAGTTAATTTATACAGGTAAGCTTCTACAAATTTACCTTTAATTGAATTATATTTATGATGCATCTACATAAGCTAACTGACTTAAAAATGGAAGTTCTGCAGCTGTTTGATGTAGTAAGTATAAAAAACCTGGAGTCCACACTTCTGTAAATTTGGTGTTTATATAATTGTATTGTCTTCAGCCTTTTGTGTGGGTATTCTGTAATCCTGTACTATGCTTACTGGAAGCTAAGGGTAAAATACTCCATGTAGAGGCTAAAAGTAAATTCTAATCACTTCTATTTTAGCATGCTGTGTCATTGTTTGTTTCGTGAACTGTGATTTATTACTGGTCTCTACCAGTATTTGCTGGCTTTTGCAGATGCAACCCACATTGCTTTGTTTGATCAATTTATTACAATCCCATCTCTGTAAAAATGTAGGCAACTGTTGATTAGTGAGTACAGCAGCAGGGAGAGTTGCAGCCACAGTGAGAGTTAGACAGGCAAATTCAAATGAGAGTTATTGTAAGGATGTAGAATTGCTCTTTCCACAGGAAATTCCACAGGAATACAGGTTTGTGAGATAGATGTTGACTGAAGGGGACTAATTTTGTTTGCAGACTTGATGACTCTTAGCACCTGTAGAATTTCAGAATAACAACAACATTGAGGCTACTATGTACAGACTTTCCATCTCTGGTTATTAATAGTAAACATTACAGCTCAGTGCCTCAGATGAGCTTTGGAGATTACTGTATTTGAGGTGATGTAGTTGTATTTTGAAAAAATACTACCACTCAGTCCTGACATTATTTCCTGACAGAGTTTGCATGTACACTGGAACAGAATTCATTATATGCTTCCACGTCCTTTGGAATTTATGAACAGAGTAGGATTTTTTTGTGTTTGAAAGCTGGATTTGTTACATGCTTAATGTAGTCATTGCTAATATAGAGAATTTTTGTGGACTTAGCTAGAGGGTTTTTTTTTTCGCAAGTAACAATGATAGGACTGTTGGAAACATACTTGTTTCAGCAGCAACAGAATTCCATTAGATTGATTCAAGTAGATTGATTCTGTAAAGATTGATTCTGTATAGATTGATTAAAGTAAAGCTGTCTTAGTTGTAGCAACAAACTGGTTAAATCTAAGTAAAAGTAAACATGTAACTTTGATATGCTGGTTTAAATCTGTTTCAGCATTGTCTGAAGTACAGTGACAGATGGTGTCTAAGCTGTTAGGCATGATTTGAGTGATTATTATTGTGCAGTCTTTGTTTATTTCACCTTTGCAATAACCTAGACTGTAATACTGGATATTCTTATGCTTTGGCTCTTTATCGTACATATATTTATGCATGTTGTCAGCATATCACTTTGCCATCTTCTATTTGCTGTCCTGAGTCAGAATGGTTTGTTAGACCTCTTAAAAAGACAATATAAAACCTGCCTTGTTCTCTGACAACTATTATAAAAATTTAATGTAGAAGGAATACAGGTATTTTTCATATGTATCCTTGTATTGTTTCTTGATTTATAATGATTAATAAATTATCTCTAGTGCAAGTTACAATGAATGGCTTCTGGAGATCTTGAAACAGTCTAGGTGAACTCTTGACAACTTCATGTTTATCTTAAGGAAAAATATTTCAGATAACTTTTCTTGGAACTGTTTATGAAATAATAGCAACAGCAATTTATAATATTGGATGTAAATTTTCAGGTGAAGGTGGTTTTCGTACCATTTTATGAATAGAAAAAAAAGCAATGTATTTTTTTATTTCTCGAGAAGCAAATAATTTCTTTGTTTGAAGAGCAGCTGCAAAATACAGTATTCTAATGCACCTTAAGACTACAAAACATTTATAGGGTGGTTGTTTTTAACTTTGAAACTTTCATGTTTTCTTATTTTTTAATATCTGATTTTCAAATGTAGGGAAGACTCTTTGGTTGTGATTGCATTGAGAATCTGTAAATATGTTGCCTCTTTAAATTTTTTCCCGCTGCAGGTCAAAGAGACTGGACAAGTTGCTATTGCAGGGGCCTATGTGGACATAGTACCAGCTTTGGATAAGCCTGCTGCACGGGAGACTCTGAGGGTAGGAGGAAGCAACAAAAATCCTGACTTGCAGAGCAGCCTGGTTATTTTTGTGGAAAAAATTTAGAGAAAATACTAAGATTGCTTACCAGTCTTACTTACTGTGCTTTGAGGAAGTGTTAGAGTTCAGGTATGAACACATGTGTTGCATGAGACACAGAGGTTTATGATTCTATTTTAGGAGAAAAAGACAGGAATTTTGAGATATGCAGGATAACTGATGAAATTTGAAATGCTTGATTTCTGCTGATCTGTTAGGATAAGTGTCATATTGTGTGTTATACAATGAGTGAAGCATGCACCAGCCAGGTCCATGTGTTTTGCGCACTTAATATTGAAATTAGTCCTTTTAATTTGGGACTGTATGTGTAAAATGATAATTTTGTTTATATTTTGTAGATCTTGAAGATCAAATTCAGTGTAAGATCTAAAGGTGTATAACTGTTCTCAGGTTTTTCAGAGAGACATGGGGAGAACAGCAGGAAGAAATTAGAACAAATCAAAATGAGACAGTGTACTCATAGAAAAGAGCATTTTGAAAGCAGCCTCTGGTGGCTGTTTTTGCATGTGCACTTTATACTATATAGATTATAAAAAAATCCTCGGCAATCATTCATTGTGCCTTGGGTACTAGACTTGCCATGAAAGACAGAATTGTGCATGCAGTGCTAAGGATGTCCTGGGTTCTTATTGTGGTCTAAAAGACATGGGTACACACTGCATTGCTTTAATAAACTATACTCATTGTTTCCCACTGATTTGTGCTTGTAAAGTATGAAGTTTTAATGCACGGAAGTTTGTAATATGTTGAGTTGCTGATGTTCATTAGAGTGTATGATTTATTCCTGCAACCTATTTCTTTTTGCTGGTCCTGTTTAGTCCTCTGACATGCTACCAAGTCTGCATGTGAAGTTCAAACATATGGTCATTAGAGTTTTTCACCGAAATAATGTTGAGTTTTCTTGTTTTGATGTTGTTTTTTTTTTTTTAACATGGGCTTCTTTTAGTAAGGAATTTCTTCAAGTTTACTTTGAGAAAATAAGGTACTTCAGCAGACATTTGCTGAACAGAAGCAGGTATTCACCAGGGAAAACTAGTGTGAGTGAGTGAAGATTGGCAACTTTAGATGTCATTGTGAACTGTATTTTATAATAGCAACTGTTAAATTTAACCAAGGAGGTGACAAGGTGTGAGAGTTACTGCATTCCAGTGTATGCATAGGTACAGCAGAATAGCTGTAATATTTTTTAAAGAAAGACAGTGAAAGACTTGCAAAATAAGGTATGTTTGGAAGTTGAAAATGTAAATGCACCTAACCTTACTCTTAAGTGATAAACACACTGTGTATGCATTGGAGTTAATAAGTCCATAGTGCAGTATATTTTGAATGTCTTCCATGTGAAGCTTACGTAATGTACTGATAAAAACATTTTTGTGTTCTGAAAGCTAACATGCCATTCACTGTGGAAAGAGTGGGAATGGTTATTGGCCAAAGGTAATAAAGTGCAATGTAGAAGTCCTTAGAGCCCTCATTATGAAATATATCTGAAGTTGTAGTGATAAATGACAGACACAAAAGAACTAAGATTTGAAATAGTTCTCAAGGTCCAAGGAGCATTTAATGCTGATGGTTGCTAGAGGTCATTATTTATGGTGGAGGAAATCTTGACTGCATTTCATAATTCTGCAATAGAGACTGTCCTTGACACAGTGCTTGAAGTAATAGATGTTTAATACTTTTTTCATGGAGTTTCAATTTTAAATTCTTCATATGCTCTTTTTTTAAGACTGCAGGGCTGCAGAGTGATCTTGTGTTTGAAGAAATTGGTCGTCGCGTGAAACAGATTGGAAGTGAATTGGTAAAGAAAGTAAATGCTGTATTCCAATGGAACATCACTAAAGATGGAGAAACAGCAATGCAGTGGAGTAAGCTATAGTTTTTATATAATGCTGTGATGCATTTTTAATGAAGTAAGATTAATTATACTCTTTCTAATAAATTGACATCTTGAAAATAAGTATAAAGTGAATATTCATGGGGTACTAAAAATCTGAATGCATACTAAACACACAAATGACAAGGAAGTCAGATAAAATTTCATAATAGCAGTTACTACCCTTTCTAGGAATGTACTTCTGCAATTTATTTAATAGGCACAGACAATCCATTCTTGAGAATTTCAGTGCATTTTAATTTATATTTTCCAGAATGGATTGCTACTATAATTAAACTACCAAGCTAAATTAAAATACTAGATGTTCTGTATTACAGTGATTAGTCTACTGATGGTATACACTGTAATCTAAAAAAAAAAAAAAGGTATTATTTCTACTTCATTTTTCTTGTCACTTCAGTGAAAATACAGCTCAGTTTGTTTCCATGCAACTGTTCTAAGATCCAGGTATAATGATTCTTACCCAGCACTTAAGCACAGTACTGGGATGAAGAGATGCTAAAGCTTGTAACAACAGTGAGTCAGAGTGGAATTGTTTCCCAGTAAACTGGGTTATAAAAGTATGTGAAGTGAACTGATGGGGGCAAAATTGCTTCCTGAAAAAACTTCTCTTAACCCTGTGCTCAGATTTAATGGCATGTAATTTTCCAAAATGCAGTCTAAATTTTCCTAATTGTATGTATTTTATTTTCTTTGAAATTACTTAAAGGTGGGTTTTTTTAGAGCTATTTTAAATGGTTTGTTAGTCAAAAATCAAGTTTTTCTAAAGGGATAAAACATAGGTTTTAAATTCAAGGCTTCTGTGGAGAAATGCAAATGGAGTCAACTCTATCAAACTGCTGAGTCAACTCTGTCAAACTGCTGATTTTCTTATTGGTCTAAAAGTTTGTATACAATCAGAAAAGCTTTGGGGAAGAAACAGGTGAGGTGGGCTGCCCACAGGCTATGACTTTTTGAACTTGTTAATATTTTGCTATGTATGTTCTTAGTAAATGCTTGCTTTAAAAAAACTAATCTTTCTTTTACAGAGCTGTTTAGAAAAGGGTGTTTTATCTCTTTTTCTAATGTTAACCATTAGTAGTTCTGTTCTACCTGTAATGCCTTCTGAGCAATTTTTTAAGGATAATGGGTGATACAATACTTGGGTAGCTGTTAATCAATAACTTGAACATATATGTGTAGATTATGCAAGCTGAGTACCTATACATCAAAATAAGAGGATGGTAAATACTGCATAACAACTCAGAATGTGTGTCTTAAACCAATTACCATTCTTTTTCATTTCTATCATGTGCTGTTTTCTGCTTGTTCTGGTTTAACACTGGTTGCTAAACCAGTTAGCACTGGTTAGCTTCTGGACCCTTCCCAGAAGAAAAAGAATAAACACAATTACAGAAACAGGAACTTCAAGTATTAAGACTTTGTTGTGAGCTAAAGAAAAATAAAAGAGAAGGAGAGAGAGGAAAAAAAAAAACACTAAAAAGAGAACAAAGCCCAGATCACCCTCTTGAAGCCAGCAGCTATTCCCTGCCTCAGAAAAAGCAGTTTGGCTATGCTGCATCTTAACCCAAGCACCACCTCTCACATGAAACTAATCCCTGGAGTAAACATGCTGTTGCCAGAGGGGAAAGAAGGGTGGTGGGGGTGGGAGGGGAGTCCCTAGCAACAGCTCCAACAATCGCTCTCCTACACTAACTTCTGGAGAAGCAAGGAGGGAAAATTGGTACCAGGGGAAGAAGGTGGTGAGACTCCCTCCCGAAACTACCCAGGAAAACCCTCCTTACTGTGTTTTTATGAGATAGCTTACAGTTTTGGACTCTTCTGTACACTGCTACATCCCACTCCACCCAGCCCCTTCTTCCTTCTGACTGACAGAATTCTGGTAATTGAGGGAGATGTAACTCTTTGTATACTAGAAGAGGATTTGATGGAGAAACACTACAGACAAAAGGAGTTTCACCAAACCCACAACACCCCTTTTATACTCAGTAATTTAAATAGCAGCCATGCTTAGAACATGGACAGAAGGCTTAAGAAGTCTTCCCTCTGGTTGTTCTTACATTTTGTAATGGTTTAGGGGGAGGGTCTAAATTGGTTTGGGTTGGTGCCTGTAATTCTTGTACAACAACCAGCTCTCACTGAGGGTTCGACAGGCAATGAAGCAACTTTGCTAAAAGACAACAGTTTCTTAAACGTATCACCAATAAGAAAAGGAAAAAATCCCCAAAGAAGTAAAAGAATCAAAAAGGTAAAATGGAAACTGTAGCACAATGCCTTTACACACACTCTGAGAGAAATGGGAGACAGCTAACACTGTCTAAGTTTTTGGCCTTAGGTGAGAAGTCTGGGGTAAGAGAGTGTACACCAACACTCATAATCGCAAAGGCACCACAGATAAATAATTTCTGATAGAATCTTGTATGATCATTACCAAGACTTTTATAATGCACAAGAATGATGACTGCCAATTTAGAATATGTAACATTGACAGTGCCATTTAGTGACTTGAACGCTTGACTTTTTCTGTTCTTAATGGAATGTAAGCTTCCATACGTAAACAGAAATGCTAGCCTTTGACAAATTGATTACGTACTTTCAAAACTGAAGGTGCTACAGCTTGAATTTGTGTGTCACTATTCTGACCGTTTTCAAACCTGCTTCAGATTTTCTTAGTCAATTATGTTAGTAGAATTGCTCCTCTTTACACTATCTTTAAATTTAACTCACTATTTTTTAGTTAAAATTCTATGTACAATATTTTGCAAATGTTATAACAATTTTGAACTAACATCTTTTAAAGTAAGAATAACTGTTTCAAGAGCTATATCCCATAATATACATAACCACACTAAAGCAAAGAGGAAATGATGACATTAAAATTTATGTCAAATTCAGTTCCAGTGGATAAATATTGCATACTCCTTCAGTGCTTGGTCAAAATTCTTGACATTTTATCACTGAAACAACTGAAAGGTGAGGAAGTGGATTATTTTGGGTGAGTTGTTGGGTTTTGCTTTGTTTTATGCTTTGAGTTTATGCTAATTGTTTAATTATTCATCTTTTCTAAGAGCCTTGCAAGGCCTTTACAGACAGTGTTTTGTATTGTAGCTAGTCACATTGGCTTGTCTTTAAATTTTTTAGCTTGTTACTTTTGCACAGCTTTGTGAGGGTTTGAAAACTGTGGGAACTGACAGCACTGGAAGCAATATGGTCCACGCAGCTCACTGCTGTCTTAATGATTGTATTCTGTAATCTTCCTACTGCCCTTGAACCTCTCTGTAAAGAAGTTGGGAGAAAAGACGATGAGACAAAACACCAGAATTACAGACCACTTTGTAATTTCTTCTTATGTACAGAATTCTAGTGTTTCCCAAACTTTCAGAAACCAAAGATTTTTTTTTAAAAATGTTATGTTCTTTTGTTTTAATTACATCTGTAACCTTTTGATCACTGTTCTCTGCAGAGGTGTAGAACTATTGATCTTGCATTCAGGATGTGAAATTCTGGACAGCTCATTCACTGTCTAAACAATATTGAACTGTGGCATTTTTAAGAAGCAAGGAAAGGATGCTAAAAATCCTTTTAAGAAGATAAGGCATTACAGATTTTAGCAGTATCAAAACCTAAGGAGTAAGCTTAACACAGTTCCAGAGCTGTCTTTTCTTCTTTCATAACAAAATCCTTAACTGAGACCCATCAGCTTTGACTTCCTCAAGTGGCTTCATTACCTAAAGCATCCTTTACTTTCTTCTGTGTATTAATTACTGTATAATGGTGTGCTTTATTTCCAATGATTATAAAATACGTCTTTTGTTTTAGAGTTAAGCTACTTCATTATAGTTTTTCTTTCCATAGGGACAAGACATTACCTTTGAGATTTGTTAGCTCATACTTAATGGCTCTCTGAAACAGTTCTCAGAGGAGTTTACCCGTATGATGCCTTTTATTGTGCTTCTGAACATGCTGCTAAAGACAGAAGATACTTCTGTTCCTTTCTAGTTCTCAAAAGGGTAGAAATTTGTTAGGAGAATTGGGAAGGAATTGTTAAGTATAGTTCATTGTGAAAACTGACAAATTATGGTGAAACTGATTAATAATTTATTTTGCAATATGACTTCAGGCAATGAAGTCATATATTTGTTCTGTTTCCTTTGAGGATAAATCTGGTGCTGCAGTTACATACTGTCTGTAAAGCAGCATAAACCCAAAAATTGCCAAACAAAAAAAATAGTCAGAACCTTTAAGATTTCTGTCCTAGACAAGATAAGGCAGCCTTTAATGGCAGAGCAGTACCCATGTCCCAAATCTTCCATTTCTAGTCTGTTTGGCTATAGAGTTCCAATGAGTAGTGTTTTAGCCTGTGTATATATCTATCTCTGTGTGTGTGTGTATACCTATGATATTTCTGATATGTTTATAAGTTTCTGACAACAGCATCTTGTGGAAAATGGTGACCTTTTAAAAGTGCCTTCCAACCCAGTGCATTTTGTGATACTTACTGTGATAGTTATACAAGTAAAAACACAAATTTGAAGGATAACTAGTGTTTCATCCACTGAAAATGCTTGATTTTGCTTTTTTGCCTGGTGTGTAATACTAAAATTTTATGTATTTAAGAAGATGGATGAGTTAGTTACCTGTCAGTTGCCCAGTTCACCAGCCACCTGAACACTGACATAGTTACACCAATACCAAGTCATTACGCAGCTGACTGCTGCAGTCAATGCAGCATGCCACCTGCAGTGATGTGATGGTAACTATAATCAGATATATGTTTCCAAGAAATATGTGTAGGAGACTTGTATCAAGATTGTTTCCTGTAACATCAGACAGCTGCATTCTATTGCTTTATATCATAAAGTTGTATTTTGAAATTTTGGAATTTTCTGATAATTTTGGAAAACTCTGACAGTTGGAATCTGTTCTGGTATGTGGCTCATTTAGTTAATTACTTGTTCATATCTATTTGTCCATGTACCACTACTGTACTTTAGTTGTAATTGTCGTCTGAATACTTTAGGCTAGGTGTGTGTCAAGAGACAAGAAAAATTGTCCTTTCACATGCAAAAAAAGAATGAGCAAATTTTGGGGAGTTTTTGATTCCTTTTGAGGAGGTGAGAGGTGATTTTCTTCTCTCTTTAATATACCAACATATAATTTATTTTGATTCACTCTTTCTCCAGTGTGATGTAGCAGAATTAACCATCCAGGGCTTATGCATCAAGTTTCAGGATTTCATTTACTCCCAATAGTTCCTTTTGGGGTAGGTTTTTTTTAGCCTTTTCTTTTCTGACTGCTTGCATTAGAGATGCCTGACCTACCTGTTTTATAAGGCTTTAACATTATAAGGTCATAGTATTTGTTTCTTCAGAGGTCTTCTGTTTTGTAACAGTTTGTCATGCTTTAAACCCGGCACCCTGCAGCCGCTCACACAAGCCTGCCTTCAGGGCAAATAAAGTAGCAGTAAAATTCTTGACAAAAGCGAGGGCTCACTCAGCAGTTACAGACTTCACTTGACTTGGGGAAAACAAAACAAATTTAATTTAAACAGAACCACATCACTAATTACACAGAAAAGAACAAGTGTTTCTTGTGTGCATGTTTCAGCACCCAGTTCTGCTACCTCCTTCACACTCAGCAGGGAAAAGCCCTTATGATCCTTCCCTGTGGCAACATGACATCCCTCTCATGGGAGATAATCCTCCAGGAGCTTCTATTACTGGTGTGGGAGTCTCCTGCAGGCTACAGTTCTAGCATTGAACTGCCCCTAGCACTAAACTGCTCCCAGCACAGATCTGCCTAAGAGTTATAGTGCCTTTCAGGATCTATCCCATGCTTATGTGTGCTTTCCCACATAGTTTGCAGACACTCATCTCCTCCCAGCGATCTCTGAGGTTTCCAAAGTCTCTCCCCTAACCACATACCAAAGGGCAATGGCTGTTGAGGCATGTCTTTGCCTCTTCTTCCTCCTCACTGACCTGGTCAGCTGCATAGCTGTGTCTCCCCACTGCAAACCAAAGGAAGACCTCAAACAAAACAGAAACACAAATTTCCCAAGCAGGTTTACCATCTTAAATATATATCAAGAGATGCTGATAGACTCAGTCTGAACCAGAGGTAGGTCCCACCTGGAGCTGGTGAGAGCTTTCATGAAGCATCTCAGAGGGGCCACACCAGCATCCCCCACTTCTGAAACCTGGCCAGACACAAACCACAACACTGCTGTTTTCTCTTTTTCCTTTCTTCTTCCTTAGCAAAAATTTTAATGCTTTTCTAAAAGAATAAACAGGAAATAGAAATGTTCTCATGTTTTTGGGAAAAGAACATACTATTAAATTTGTTGTCTCTATGTTACCATTTCTAATAAGTTTCAGTGAGATAGGTTAATGATTCAATGTGATTAAACACGTTTTCTCAATGCTACTGTAATTATACAGTGCTTACAATCACATTTCTGCTTTCAGAGCTTACAGTTGTAGGCATGAATTGATAAATGATGCTTTTGAGACTTGGATAGAAAATGGAGAAGGAGAACAGGGATTCTAACTATGTATGTCCAGTCCTTCTGAGTCTGAATCCTTTGAGACCACAAAGGAAATTAGGAGGATGGAAGACTTTGCCTTGGTTCAAGAAGACAGAATTAAAGAACACTAAGTAAACTAGATATCCACAAGTCCATGGGCCCTGATAGGAAACACCTAAGACTGCTGAAGGTACTGGCAGAAGTCACTGGTAGACCACTCTCCAACACCTTTGACAAATCATGGAGAACAGGAGAGGCGTCTGAGGACTGGGGGAAAGCCAGTGTACTTACAGCCTTTAAAAATGTCAGGAAGGAAGACGTGGGTAACTGCAGGCTGGTCAGCCTCACCTCCACCTCTGGAAAAGTGCTGGAGCAACATGTTCTCAACTCCATCTCAAAGTGCCTCAAGGAAGGGAGGGTTATCAGGGGTAGTCAACATGGATTCACCAAGGGGAAGTCCTGCTTGGCTAACCCAGTAACCTTATATGATGGTGTAACTTGGTGGATAGGTGAAGTGAGGACAGTGGATGTGGTCTGTCTCGCCTTCAGCAAAGTTTTCACCTAAGTCTTCCATGAAATCCTCACAACCAAACTTAAGAAGGGTAAATTGGGTAACTGAGAAAGAACAAAAGAAGAGTGTTGTGTCTTGGGACATGTTTGGTCAGGCTTTCAGCATCCTTTCTGTAATAGTCTGAGAAAGATATGGACAACAAAAAAAATTATTGCCTACAAAATGAAACACAAGAAGACTCATAATCATTGGTTTCGAAGGTCCATAAGTAAGTAAAAATAGTTAAGACTTGTAATCTTCCTAGAAAACCATGAGTGTGCTTTGAAAATTAGTATTTGGGGCTTGTTGAGCAGTGCTGTTTGTATCAAAAGCATCTCAGTTTGCCTTTATTGGCATTGTTCATACATGATATCACTAGTGTCCATGTAAAAAGGGTCAGGGATCAACCTTCAGTGTTTGAGTAGAGCTAAATTTTAAAAGCACTTTGACAGTTACGGTTAGTTACTTTAATCTGAGAAGCTGGTATCCACTGTGAAGTTTGCATTTCATGATTCAGTACATGATTCTTAAATTATTTTTTTAAAATGTAATAACCTTTATTTGCACGATCTACAGGAGCAATGTTTAAAGGCTTGCTTACAATGTAGTTGTTCGATGTCAAGAGTGTTACACAACTCCTGCCCACGAACATTGATGGTATAGTACAGATTGTTCATCTTGTGCTCAGTAGTTCTTTTTTTCTTTCTTCTCTTACTGCATCAAGTTACTGATGTCTGTTAAACCTGCCTCTGAAAATTAAAATCAAGTGGATGATACTACTAATAAAAATCCAAGAAGTCATTTCTCACTGAGCATCATTATACACTCAATTCTCCTAGTTTTGTTACCACTGACTAAATATTGCTTAAGTGTTCAGGAATGAAAGACTTAACTCAAACAAAAGCTATTCCCAGTTGGTATAGTTCATTTTACTCTTTCAGAAAACCTAGTTGGAAAAAAATCCACGTGGGGTAGTTTATGCAGAAATGGCTTCTCCATAGTTAGACAAATGTTTTAAAATTTGTCTAAAAGAAACTAGCTGACAGTATTGGTATTGACTAGGCAGACCCATGATTCTGTGGTTAGAGATGTCATGTTCCTATGGGAACATCCACTTGAATAATAATTTTGTTTTGTGCTTAAAAAGCCATGAAGGGAGCAAGAGGAAAAGGTGTAAAGGAAACGACTGAATATGCAAAATCTGAGAATGGTTTGACAGAGTACATCTTGTCAATATTCTTCTAAGCAAATGACACAATATCTATTAGTGTTAGCCTTGTGATAAATTATTCTGATAAGTCATTTGGTGTGGGAGATGAATACTCTGAAACACCAGACACTTTGAGGAATTCCTGGTTTTTGAGAAGAGAAACAGGTATTTGCGAACCTTCAGAAGCTCTTTGCATGAAGCAGAACAGGCTATAATGCCTGTGGGGCAGCACAGGAAAAAGCAGCATTCTATCTTCTCTGTAGTGTGCTGAAGTAAAACATTAGAGCTTTATTATCAATGGTAATGTTTATGTAGTTTCACAGATTTATTGAGGCAGGAAAAAACCTCTGAGATTTATAGATTCATATATTCTTTGAATGGTTCAGGTTGGAAGGGACATTAAAGATCATCTAGTTCCAACACCCCATCCATGAGAAGGGACACCCCCCACTAGTTCAGGTTGCTCAAGGTCCCATCCAGTCTGGCCTTGAACACTTCCAGTGAGTGGGCATCCACAGCCTCCCTGGGCAACCCGTTCCAGTGTCTCACCACCCTTACAGTGGAGAGTTTCTTTCTCACCTCCAGTCTAAACCTACCCTCTTTGAGCTTGAAATAATTATTCCTGATCTTACCACTACAAGCCCTTGTAAACAGCCCCATCAGCTTTCCTGTATGCCCCCTTCAGTAAATACACTTACTAATATGTTGTAAATCCCATGTTGTTTAAAAATAAGTTTGGATAACTATGCTAGAATGTAAGAGAAGGCAGCAGTTGTTGAAAAATTCCTTCTCCCTAGAGCAGTCACAGTTAGAACTGTGGGGGAGGTGGGGGGAAGATTGGGGTTGCTGGGTAAGGAACTACTGTTCATTAGACAGAAAATTTATTTATCTGTATTTTTAATTAAAATTGTCTTTGCTGCTTCTTATCAGCAATTGACTTAAAGAATGGCTGTGGGGCAGTGTATCAAGGACCTGCAAGAAGTTCTGCTGATACCACCTTCACTCTCTCAGATGAGGATTTCATGGACGTTGTACTACAAAAGATCAATCCCCAAAAGGTAAATACCTGTGTGTCACAGACAGACTCACTTGCATGGAGACATACAGTTTACCTTAAATCAAGCTCAGGTTCATGACTGTTTGCACTCTGAAATTCATAAAATTGGATGTTTTGATAGTGCAAAATAGAGTCAGAGTAACTAACCTTGTACTAAATTTGTCAGAAGGTATAATGAGTAATTTATGACATCTTTATCATCTTGAAATAAAGATACCTCCAATGACATAAAGCCTGATTGTATCAAGTTAGTTGTTTGTTTTCTAGCACTTCAGAATACATACAAAGTTAAGGTTTGTATTTTGGTCGTTCAGGCTGATTGGTCATGTTGCAGGAAATTAGTGGGTTTTGCAAAATTCTTATTTGTTGTTGCTGCTTCAACAAAAAGAAATCTCAAATGGTTGCATTCCATTGATATCAGACAGATCGTTTTTAAAGGAAAGAAGTATTTGAAAGGTAAGAAGGATGGATTGAATGATTTGTTAGTGAAGTGATTTGGAAACTGATTAAAAGGAACTGATTTAAAGGGAAGAACTCAGAGAACTGTGATCAGTGGGGCAGAGTCAAGTTTTGAGACCTGTGCCTTGTGTTACTTCTCATGGGTCAGTACTGGGTCCAGTCCTATTCAATATATTCATCAAAGACCTGGATGAGGGGAAAAAGTATAGCCTCAACAAGTTTCCTAGTGACACAAAGCTGGGAGGAGTTGTTGACACACCAGAGGGCTGTGCTTCCATGTAGTGTGACCTTAATAGGCTGAAAAGTTGGCCAGAGAGAAACTGGATGAGGTTCAACAAGAGCAAGTGTACAGTGCTGCATGTGGAGAGGAACAAACCCATGTGTCAGTACAGGTTGGACATTCACCTGCTGGAGATGTGCTCTAGCACCAGCATGTGAGGGTAATGGTAGACAACAGGCAGGCTGTGAGTCAGCAATGTGCTCTTGTGGCCAAGAAGGCCAATGATGCATTGGGGTGCATTAAGAAGAGTATGACCAGTAGTTTAAGAGAGGGTCTTTTTCTCCTCTGCCCTGGTGTCATGGGTTTGGTGAAATCCCATTTGTCTGGAGTATTCCAGCATCAAATTCTCTTCCAGCACACAAGGAGTTACACCTCACTCACCAGAGTTCACTTAGGCAGGAGGAAAGTGGGGCTAGGTGGAGTGAGCTGAAGCAGGATCTAGAAAAGAGTATATAACTAGAAGTGGTCTTGGTAAAACAGTAAGAGGTTTTCCTGGGTAGTTTGGGGAAGGGGGTCTCATCACCTTCTTTCCCTAGTACACTTTCTTTCCCTCTTTGCTTCTCCAGAGGTTTGTGTAGGAGAGCAGATCTGGGGCTGGTGCTACAGATTTTTGTCTCTCCCATTACTCACACTTTTCCCTGTAGTAAGTAGCTCTCTCTCTCAGTCTCTCCCTCTCCATCTCTCTTTCCCTCTCTCCCTTCTCTTTTTTTTTTTTTTTCCCTTCCTGTGGCAACAGTGTTTTGGCTCCAGGAATTAGTCTTTTTTTGAGGGCTGGTGTTCGGGTTAAGAAGCGGGCTAGACATCTTGTTTTTGAGGTCATGTCCTAACAAAAGGCAGGGAGGGAATAATTGCTGGTGTCAAGGAAGTGACTGGGGCCTTGTTCTCTTCTGTTTTCATTTTCTTCACCCTCTCCTCTTTTATCTTTCTTTTCTTTATATCACAATAAAATAAAGTCTTAATATTTGCAGTTCCAGTTTTGGAATTGTTTTTATTCTCTTTCTTCTGAGTTTAAGGAAGGAAATGTTTCGGTGAAAAAAAGAAACGGTGAAAAGCCGTTTCTGTACGGCTAAGCGACCAGTGTTTAACTGTAACAGAACAATTGGTGGCCCGTACAGGGAGTGAAAAAAAATCATTTCCACTCAGAATTGGAACTCATGATCTCAACTGTAATATTAATTTAACTACCCTCTTTCTTTTTCCTGCATTCTGCAAGTTGTGTGCTAATAATTTCCTTAATCTGGTGTTCCCATACAGTATTACGGTTTCTGGCTATGGCTGTGGGTAATATAATGGTGTGGGAGGTACCCCTGAGACAGGACACGGATGTTTGGCAGGAGAGGCTTAGAGTTTTGATAGGTAGACTGTCAATCTGGCTTGTGTGTTATGCTGTGCCTGACTCAGATGTTTGTAACTGCCCTATTTACACTAATCCAAGTATAGATAATAACATTAATACAGCTAACACCTACACTCATCCTAGCAACTCTGATGACCTCCATTCCTGAAAATAGTTGGGGAGACTAAAATTACTTAAAGGTGAATACCTTTGTGATGGACCTGTGCTTGTTTATAATATGTAATGAGAAGTGGGGTATAATTTGTCTTAAGTCCATCTCCAAAGAAGTACAATTCGCTCCAGTTTCAGGGAAGAGTACCTAGGGGCAAGGGCAAGGTCCCTCAGGATAATAGAGTAGTAATGGAACAGGTAGATGTAGAGCAGGAGGCCACCCCTATCAGTCCAAGAACACTGATAGAAGAAGAGAAGGGAAAAGAGCACTATGGGCCTCCCACTGATGAGATTGAAGAAGAGGAAGAACCTAAACCCCTCCAGTCATTTCCAGTTAAGTTGGCATACCCCTTATGTTTTCAATATGGACAATGCTGACAGAGAAGAAGATGAGGACAATGGATCCTGTCATTGTAGAGATTTTATGAACATCAGGAAGGACTTCAGCAGAGGGAAGAAAGACCCTCTGATGACTTTGCTGTTAAGATGCTGGGACATTGGAGCTTGTTTTCTAAACTTAACCAGATGACAAGCCAGACAAGTGGGAACACTGTCTGGAGACCCGGGTATTGATGCATGGATTAGGGAGCTACCTGGATCTTGCAGCCTGTGGATGCTGCTTCTTGATGCCATGAGGCATACGGATGCTGCTTCTTGACGCCATAAGACAGTGATACCCTATCAGAGATGACATATTGTGGCATCCTCACCCATGGACTGGAGGGCATTGAACATCTAAGAGAGTTGGCTTGTTGGGAAGCAGTGCACAACTGTGATGCACCTGATGATAGTGATGAGAAGAACCCCAATGATCTGCCCTGTTGGCGACCAGTACTAGGCAGACTAGCATGGACTGCTCCATCCAAACATGCTCAAATGATAGCAGAGTGGGCTACAACATGGGAATGTTATGGCCCCGGACTGTGACTGACTATATGTATAGAATGCAGCACTTCAATTATGTGACCACTTGGCCAGCTTGGATTGAAATTGTGAGTAACCGACCGAGTCAGATGAGCAATCCACAGAGTTGGGCAGAGAAACTAGGAAAGAAATGTAATTAATTGCACAAAATTGTGGAGAAGAAATTGGAGAAGCTAGAGTTTGGTGCCAGAATTACTGTCAATCCCACTGAAGGGACCAAGGTAACAGCTGCTATAAAGAAATCACTTCCAAAGAGAGTGGTCCAAGCCCAAGTCCATTTGATAAATCTCATGATATTTATTGTCAACTTTCAAGAGACTTTGGGAAGGAATTGAGTAAATGGCATGGCAAGGCTGCTTTGGCTCTTCTGGCGAAGGCATATAAAATGCTGATGGGTGCTGAGAAAGACAGAACAAGGAAAAATACTGCTTTGGCATCTTGGAGGAGCTCTGAAAACAGTCTGCATAGCAGAGACCCTTCTTCCTAGGAGGAAGAGAGCAGAGCTGAGCAATAAGGAGGCCCTGCCCTCTAGCCAGGTGGAAGAAAGGGACAGTCATGCCTGTTGGGACATGCAGATCCAATGCACAGCACCTCCAAAGCGAGCAAACATAAAGCATTGGTTGACACCGGTGCAGAATTCACCGTAACACCTTTGAACTTAAGAGGATCGGAATCCATCACCATCTGTGGAATTGCGGGAGGCTCCCAGAAGTTAACTGTACTAGAAGCTAATGTGAACTTAACAGGGAAGAAATAGATAAAACATCCTGTGTAGTGGCTGGACCTAATGCCATGTGCATCTTGGGCATAGATTTTCTGCGGGGAGGGTACTTCAAAGTCCTGAAAAGGCATAAATGGGCTTTTGGTATAGCCGCTGTAGAGATAGAGATTGGGATGTGTGAACAGCTGTTCATGTTGCCTGGCCTTTTGGATGATCCCTTTATGGTGGGCCTCATGAAAGTGAGTAAGCAGGAAGTTGCTTCTTAAGTGGTACGTCGTTGGCAATACCATACCAACAGAGACTCTTTGCTCTCCATAAAACAATTGATTCACCAATTAGAAAGTCTAGATGTTATCAGCAGAACACGTTCTGCATTCAATAGTCCAGTTTGTTCTGTAAGAAAGCCTAGTGGGGAATAGAGATTATCGGTGGACTATTGTTGTCTAAATGAGTTTTCGCTTAGCGCAGCTGTGTCAGATATGCTAGAGTTACAGTATTAACGGGAATCTCAAGAAGCAAAATGGTATGCCATGACTGATATCACTAGTGCATTCTTCTCCATCCCCATTGCAGTGAAGTGCAGGCCACAGTTTGTCTTCAGCTTGGGGGGTACACCTGGAATTGATTGCCCCAGGGTGGAGACATAGCCTGACTGATTGCCATGAACTAGTCCAAACTGCACTGGAAAAAGGTAGAGCCCCAAAACTTCTGCAATACATCAAGAATATCACAGTGTGGGGTAATTCATCAGGAGAAGTCTTTGAAAAAGGCAAGAAAGTGACCAGTAACTTGCTGGATGCTGGCTTAGCCATTAAGAGGAGCAAAGTAAAGGGATCTGCCAGAAAAATCCAATTTCTGTGAGTTTGGTGGCAGGATGGTTGCCATCACATCCGCATAGATGTAATGTTGATGAGGTAACCTCTATAGTGCAACCCATCAACAAGAAAGAAACACAAGCATTTCTAGGAGTAGTGGGGTTCTGGCATGTGCATATCTTGGGCTACAGTCAGGTTGTGAAGCCTCTGTATGAAGTAACCCGAAAGAGAAGGAGTTTCTAATGGGTCTCTGAGCAGCAGTGTTTAAACAAATCAAATGTGAAATAGCTCATGCAATGGCCCTGGGGCCTGTCTGAAGCAGATCAGAAATCAAAAACATGCTGTATATGTCAGCTGGAGATAATGGTCCGGCCTGGAGCCTTCAGTGAAAGGCACTGGGGGAGACAAAAGGTCTGTCCCTTAGTTTTTGGAGCTGGGTATACTGAGGTAAAAGCCATCCAACTGGCTGTGGATATTGCAGAGCAGGAGGGATGGCCACTGTCTCACCTCTACACTGACTCATGGGTGGTAGGTAATGCACTTCAGGGATAGTTCAGAGAGTGGGAGTGGAACAACTGGTTGCGTAAAGGTAAGCCAGTTTAGGCTGCTGACCTGTGGCAAAATATGCCACCCAGTTAGAAAAATTGAAAGTTAGGGTATGGCATGTAGATGCCCATGTACCCTAATGCTGGGCCACTGAAGAGCAACAAAACCATCAAGCAGACTGAGCAGCTGAAGTCTTCAAGACTGTCTGGACTGAGAGCATAGAAATGAATTGTTCCTGGCCTGATGGGGCCATGATACATCTGGTCATCAAGGCAGGGATGCTACCTATCAATAGGCCCGAGATAGAAGAGTGGATTTGACCATAGGTGCTATAGCCCAGGTTATCCATGACTGTGATATATGCGCTGCTATAAAGCAATCCAAACAAATGAAACTTGTAGTATGGAGATCAGGAGTTGAAATATAAGTATGGGGAAGCCTGGCAGATCGATTATATCACCCTTCCTTGGACTTGCCAAGGCAAGTGGTATGTACTGACCACGGTAGAGGCAACCACCAGATGGTTAGAGACATACCTGACCACTGTGCAACTGTCCAAAACACTACTTACTATAGGCCTTGAAAAACAAACCTTATGGCAACATGACACTCCATAATGGATCAAATCAGATAATGGAACTAATTTTAAAAATTCCCTCACTCCCTCTCCAGAGGTTTGTGTAGGAGAACAGTTCTGGGGCTTGTGCTACAGATTTCATCCCTCCCATCACCTCTGCCTTTTTCCCTGTAGTAAGTAGCTGTCTCTCTCTCTCTCTCTCATTCTGCTCTTTTTTTTTCCTCCAGCAACAGCATGTTGTCTCTCGGAATTAGTCTTTTTTTGAGGGGTGGTGTTCGAGTGTAGACATTTGTTTTTGAGGTCACAGCCAACAAAAGGCAGGGAATAGTTGCTGTTTTCAAGGGGGTGATTTGGGCCTTATTCTCATGGGTTGTTTTTTTTTCTCCTTCCTCTCCTTCTCTTTTATTTTTCTTTTCCTTTCCTTTAGATCACAATAAAGTCTTAGTATTTGGAGTTCCAGTTTGGAATTGTGTTTATTCTCTTCCTTCTGGGTTTAAGGAAGGAAAGGGTTTAGGTTGTGTACAGTTAAGTGACCAGTAACTAACTGTAATGCCTGGTTAGGCTGCATCTGGAATACTGCATCCAATTCTAGCATCCACAGTTACAGGTACAGGGAGATACTGGAGAGATTGCAGTGCAGAGCCACTAAGATGATTAGGGGACTGAAGCATCTTCCTGTTTAGGAGAGGCTGAGAGAGTTGGGTCTGTTTAGCCTGGAGAGGAGGAGACAGACATATCTTATAAGTAGCAGATGCATTTTGAACTTAAAGAAAACCTTTTTCTATGATGAAGGTAACAGAGCGCTGTAACAGGCGGCCCAGAGAGGTTGTGGTGTCTTCCTCTCTGAAGACATTCAGACTCTCCTGAACATGTTCCTGAGCAGTCTCCTCTAGGAGAAACTGCTGTAACAAGAGGCTCTCTAGCAAGAGGGTTAGACTAGATGGTCTTTGAATTAATTCTGTGATTTAAGAAAGGTATGCAAACAGTGTCTGCAGGTATAGCATTTGATACAGCCCAGGATACAGTTGGCTTTCTGGGCTGAAGTCACATAGCCAAGAAGTGTATGAACTGCTGAATACTAGATTTTTTCCCTCCCTCTCTTCTTTTTGTAGGCATTCTTTTCTGGTAAACTAAAAGTGAAGGGGAACATCATGCTGAGCCAGAAATTGGAAATGATACTGAAAGATTATGCCAAACTCTGAACTGCATGATCTACCATGGCAATGAAGAATGATAGAAACTTCAGATGATAGAAGCTTCAATGAGTTGAGAACTAATTACTTAAACATCTGCAGGCTACTTAACTGCAATGTACTGATTCATTATACTGCTGATATACAAGCTGTTTTAATTGCTCAAAATAGAAAGATACTAAATGAATATAACTGTTAATACAATCCTGTTCTTCTGTTTCTTAGCAATGGCAGAGAATCATATTTTTCTCATTGTATACCTTTATCTAAATAAAATTTATGTAGATCTTACAAAGATATGTATATTTCTATAATAATTGAGAAGAAAATTAAATCTCTCTGATATCTCATACATGTATGTTAGTCTTAATTTCAGTTGGCTTAGATAGATCACCTATTTTCTGTGAATCAAACTGGGATTTTTTTTATACTGAACAATTTTTGTCTTAATATCTGGTTGATGAAAGTAAGTTACATTTATTTACATCTTGTCATTATGGTTTTTTTTTTCTGTACAGAAAATAATCCTGAACTCCAGCTCTGCCTATGTTATTTAGACAATCATTTTTATACAAGTTGCTCCTATAAATTACAAGGAAAGTGGTACACACAAATTATATGGGGGAAACTTTTCCATCTAAAAGGTATTACACTGTACCTGTAGGCAAATGATTCTTCATGTAGATTCATTCTCATAAGGGCCACTCATCATCATGGCAGTGGGGAATGGCCTAAGAATGAATTCCTCATTTTATGCTTATGGCCAGAACTGAGATAACTATTGTGGCCTTACGTTTTCCTGAAGAAAGTATGCTTCTAATTACTCATTGCAATTACTCATTAAAAATACAGAAGATACACTCCAAAGTTTCACTGGTGTTGATACGTACATTCCATACTTTAGCCTGTCTTCATCTTTTTCCTGTGCCATCACCTGATTGTAGCTGTTAATCTTGAGTTGACCGGAAAGTCCTCAACACTTTGCTGCAAAAGGCTCCTCCTTCTTATTTTTTAATTGAGGGTAATTGAAGACATTTCTCATTATTGCAGTAGGCCACTTCCTGGGAACATAGGTCAGGTGTTTTAATTCTTTCATCTGTTTTGGGGCCTGCATAGCCACTATGAATGGTTCTGACATACTGATTTTTCCTTTTCCCTGATGTATACACCTTCAGAATATTGTAGTTAGATCACACTAAAAAGTAGCTTAATGTGTAACAATTGAAGGTAAGTTTACTTTGGTATGCTGAATATATACCTGAGGTGATTTTTGTTCCCTCCCTGGTATGCAAACACCTGTTCATGGTTGCTGCCTTTTAATGGTAGTATTCTCAGAAACAAGTATGAAAACCAAGTATCTGGAAGAGAATCTGTGCAAGGGAGTGTTATCCAGTGTGGTGGGTGGTTGTTTCAGTCTGAATGATTCTCAGCTGCTTTCATCTAAAATTACATCATTCTGGTTTTTATTCAAATTAGTTCCTACCTCTTTGATCTGAAGAGGTTTGGGGGGCTTTCTTGACCTACAGCAGTACCAGTGTAGTGTTGCAGTAGACATGGAACAGCAAGACCTTTTTTTGTTACAGAGTAGCTGCTTTCAATGTTTTTAGTTTGCTAGTGCATCATTACCTAGAGTTGTGAAGCCCCATATGTTTGCCAAACATCTCAGATAGCTTTTTAGTGATAATGCTCGATTATCTATCAAATAGGAGGCCTTTGCAGTCATTGTAAAAAAAATTCTTGATGGTGCCTGTACTCTGTTCAATGTAAAGGAGAGCAAGTTTGGTATTTATTGCAGTGTGTATTATCTTTTTTCTTCTTCTTACATCCTCTACAGTCTTCCTGCTGGCCTGTAATTCTCTCCATCATCTGAAAAAGAAATGGCAGTTCCACTGACATAGGTTGTTTTCAGTCATTTATGAGTAAATAAAGCAGAAGAACAGTAATAACATATGGGGAAAGTCACACACATATGTGTTCTATTACTGTTGGCTTCAGAGAAGCCTGTACTCAATTTTATGCATTCTAGTAGCTGGATTTATTCTTAGTTAGTTTATTTCAGAGGAGTTCAATATACTTGCAGGCTGTCCTGAGTAATTACAGATAACAGCTGTTTAAATGTTGACAAGTACATCTATAATCAGAGCATGTTAAAATGAGTAAAATGAAGGAGTAACAGAAACATCAGAATAAGTAAACTTGTGCAACTTCAGACAGAGTAACTTAGTATGTCTGCTCTGAGGCTTATTCCCACCTCCCTACAAGCATCACATTCCTAAGGGTTATTTGGATTCTAGTCAGTTGGTCTATCCTACTTGTAAAAGCAGCTATTCTTCACTGTCATTCACTGCTCAAGACTCACTTTTAAATGCTTTAAAATACTTTGTAAGACTGAAGCATTTAGTAGTATAACAAGAAAAGTGTTCTAAGTTGGATAAGCATTATAAAATAGTGTAATGTACTTTAAAAAGAAAGAAGTTCTTTAATGTAATGCATTGTGTCCTAACAGAGGCCAGTGTCACTGAACTGGTATCTTCTGTTAACCTCCACAAAACTTAGGGAAAGAGCAGCACTTCGAAGGTGATGACTTTGTCTTTACCTAACATGGTCTCCTAGCATGAAAGAAGCACCGTGTGAAGAAAGTATGAATATCACTGCAGTATTTTCCTCCTAGCCATAGTCTTTGAAAGGCTAAAGGGAGAAAATAAACACTGAGTTCCTGCAATGATGTTTTTCTTCTTCAGTTGGTGCCAATTTCTAACTTGAGTTCTCTGTAGTAATTAATCAGTGTTAAGAAATTTCTCCTTGTTATGGTTTGAAAATTGCCAAATTTTCAGGAGTTGATTTTTGTGCTTTTATGCTGGAAAGCATTTTATTTTGAAGCTAGAGACAGCTCTTCCATCAGACCCCTGGGTCAGTGTTTTGACCCTACAGGTGATTGGTCTATAGAGTCTATAAAAGGGAATGGACTTAGAATCATCAGGGATTGGAAGAGACCTCGAAAGATCATCTAGTCCAATCCCCCTGCCACAGCAGGACACCTAGACCAACTCACAGAAC
>VZRI01008464.1:0-19674 GCA_013397515.1 Upupa epops | reverse complement strand
CCCTTTTCCAGTGTAGCCTGGATCAGTCCATGGCTGATGGTGGGGCTGTGCTTCCAACCCTGGGGCAGTCGGTTCCAGGTGTACTGCATGCCCCTCCATCTTCTCAATTGCTTTCAACAGATGAGAATAGAATACAAATTTTATATTCCATAACCCCAGACACCATAATAAGGCACCTCTGCGCCTTCTCTTCTCAAGATAGAACAGCCCCAACTCTCTCACTCTGGCCTCATAGGAGAGGTGCTCTAGCCCTCTGATCATCCTTGTGGCCCTCCTCTGGACACACTCCGTGTGATAAGGGCTCCAGAACTGGATGCAGTACTCCAGGTGGGGTCTCACCAGAGTAGAGGGGGAGAATCACCTCCCTCCGTCTGCTGGCCACACTTGTCCCGATGCAGCCCAGGATCCAGTTTGCCTTAGGGCTGCAAGTGCGCACTGCTGGCTCATCTTGAGCTTTTCATCCACAAGCACCCCCAAGTCCCTCTTCTTAGGGCTACTCTCCAGCCAGTCACTGCCCAGCCTCTGTTCATAGCTACTAGATACTCTAGAGATGGTAAATGGACAAATGGGTCTAGTGGACAGCTGAAGCATAAGTGTTTGTCTCTGTATGTGATGGATTTCTCAGGTGCCTTCCTAATTTCTTGCCTCTTTTCCTGTCTCTTGTACAAGAGAGAGTGTTCTGCTGGGGTGAGTGCTGGGGGGGCGGGGGAGGCAAGGCCTGGATGCCACAGCCCTGCCACTGGAACAAGTGGGGAGCAGCCACAACTTCCCCTTTCCTGAAGACTGAAACACAGAAGGACCAGAGCCATTGGACTGTAGCTACAGCTCCACCATGGCGTCCAGACCTGACCCAATTCTGGCAGCAGGCCATAGCAAGGAGCTGCTATCCACACACCATTCCTGCAGCCTGATTTCTTTGAAGATCAAGAGAAGTTAGTGAGCTATTAACCCTTTCCATTCCTCAGAGCTGTAACCACATGGGAGATGGAAAAGGAGAAAAAAAGAAAAGTAAGTAAAAGGCCCTTGGTGGGCCTATTTACCACAACAGGTATTGCCCCACATAACCAACATCATGTTGCCTCTGTCCCAGCCTGGGCCTGACAGCAGAGGCTGTATGCTCTCCCATTGAGGGACTGAGAGAAGCTTTTGATAAGGGAGAGATCCCAAGATACTGACCACTTAAACCAGAAACAAACAGAAAGAGATTGGGGGTCTGTCTAATTCTACAACTGAGATGATGCTGGCCGTGGGCACAATTCTAAGAATTCTTGAGATGAGAGGAGTTAGAAGCAAACCTGAGATGTACAGGAGAAGCTAGTGTCTGCAAGAGGACCAGAAAAGGAACTTTACCACAAGAATCACCATTTGGATGGAGGGAATGGGTGAATTCCCCTTCTGGTTATAGTGTTAGTGTACACTCTTTTTCCCCAGAGCTCTCATGAAAAGCAAAAAGCAGTGTGTTAGCTGTCTGCTGTTTCTCTCAGAGTGTGTATGATGGCATTGTGATACAGTTTCTGTTGTATCTTTTTTGATTATTTTATTATTTGGGGATTTTTCCTTATTGGTGGTGGGTTCAATTGCAAAGTTTTTAGCAAAGTTGCTTCACTGCCTGTGGAATTCTTGTCAAGAGCTGGTTGGTGTGTTTGAATCACAGGCACCAACCCAGAACTGATCTAGACCTTCATTTTAACCTGGGACATTCCTTTCAGCCATTGGCTGTTATCTTCAGCATGTTGACCTAGACAATATCAGACATCAGCAGATCTGAAGTCAGTTAGGAAAAATACAGTAGACTGTAAATATGCTTGCATTTATATGACTTCAAGTTTGCCCTTGTGGCATTATTCAAATGTTTCATGTCTAAAAATCAGTGCATTGTGTAGGCTGAACTCTATAACAGGTGTATCTCTTTTAGTCACTCACAAAGATATACTATAACTATCAAAGCTCCTATAGTCTGATAAATTAAATCACATGTTCTAAGGCACTATGTCTGAAAGACAGAATGAATTAAATTAGAGGAATATATAAAGTTGTCCAAATTATATAGTGTAAGATATAGTCATCTTGCCAAGAGCCACTTTCAAACATTATTCCTCACATGTTTTGTTCTATCTTGATTTAGAACACTACTAATTCTGTTGAGTGATTTTATTTTCGGCTCAGCCTCTTTTAAGTAATTGCCTTTTATGAAGTTGATGCCACCTGCAGGAAATGTCTGCTTCTACAAGTGCTACTGCTTCATGTTTATAATTATTACCAAGGACTGTAATGGAGAAAAGTTCTAGCTTATGTTTCATTCTGTGGAGACTGAGGTCACTGTTAAATCTTGTGTGCCACACTGGGGTGTGGTAAAGCAGACTCTCTACTGACCAAAAAGCTTACGGTCAAGCGCTCTTCTGCAAAAGCTCAAAGGACTCTGTTCTGCCTTTGATCCTAATCTTTGCATTCCTGAATCCAGTTCCTGAACATGGTTTCTGTCTGTCACTGAGTCCAGTCTAGGATTACCTCAGCTTCTACCCACAGCATCAGTGGTGCAAGTGATGTCATTGCCATCAGAGAGATTAGGTCTCTTACTGGATATATTTTTTAATATTTCATTTTACTGTTAATCATTCATTGAAGCACATTTTATTTTCCTTTCCAATTCCCAAGGCTCTCATTTTCCCTTCTCTTCCTGTATAGGAAGGAAGAGAAGTTTTCTTACAGAAAGAGCATCTGTAATTTGTTTAGTGGCCAGCCCAAAATTAATACTTTACATGTATCCCTGTAATGCATATGCCTTGATGATGGCAAGTGAATTTTATCACTAGAATGAATACTATCATAATAAAAAATGGGCATCACTATAATGGTTTAGCCAAGTATAGGATGAACTATTAACAGTACTCTTTCTTCCAATTAGAAGGATAAAACTTTAAATAATAACCAGTTGTTTAAGTATTAATTCAATTAAATAAGTCCAGAAGCTGGAACAAAAGGTAAATAATTATTAAACCTAACCTAAATGAACAAGATAAGATAATAAAAACAGAGATAACATAAACTCAGATAAGATAAACTAAAGATAAGATGAAAACATACAAAATCACATAAACGAGATCACATAAACGAGATAAAACTTTAAAGAAACAATCTTTCTGAGGAGTTGCAATGTTACCACTCACTCTTTCAAGGGTGCTACAGGATAACAAATTAGGATTATCTCAGAGAGTTATTATTGTAACCACTTGCCACAAGAGGACGATAGTCTCCAAGAAGTTGACTTTGAGTTGGACTTTGGTTATTTTTGTGGCAAACTTTTCTATCATGAATTTCCATGGTCTCAGTACCTTTCTCAAAGACCTCTTCCAAGGTTATGTGTCTCTTGGTTTGCCTTTGGCATGTTTAAATGTTTGTCTTTGATTTTAGCCTTCATCAGATATTGCTTGGGCTTTTCTAGTCATAAAACTCAGTGTTAGGAGATGCAGAATTGGGGATTTGTCAAATTCTTTTTATTTAGTTCATAAAGTAAAAGTAATGAGATGCAGTATATCAACTCATCAAAAAATGTAGGAGTTTATTTTCTAATTTGTAATTTGAAGTACCCAAAGGGATATATCTGATTAGTATAAAGTACAAGTTTTTGTAGAATTAGGGTTTTTTTTATCAATCAGGTTATGTTTTTCCCAGATTTTTATTTGCTCATTCAATCACAGTTTTGAACTGAGTTTAAAGCTGAGTAACAAATACAGACTGGTTAAAATCCTCATTTCTTGGATCAGTATAGTTGAGAGGGCAGAAAAAGCAAAAGCAGGCAGTATCTTCTTCCTACCCCTTGGGTATCTGTCTACCAAAGTTCTCCCACATCTAAAACACAAGGAAATGGCTGTTAATGACCACAGAACTAATGTGCCAGTCAGCAGTCTTGATTTTATGTTGTCTATTTTTGAAACCTTATAATAAAGTGTTGTGTTCTTTAATTTTACAAAAACATTCATATGTGTGACGTCAATATTTTTGTTGTAAATGTGATTTGTGTTTACAAAACTCCAAGCTGCATTTCACTATCCTGTAGAAAAACAAAGGAATCTGAACACTTTGCATTTTCTTTTCAAAATTCCGTTCATCTTTGATAAATTAAATGCAGTTTGTAATATATTTAAAATACCTTACTTTGTTTTCAATATGTGCTGTTCTTTATCTCCACTTTAAAATTTGCATGAGCTATTGAAAAATTTTTTTTTTGTGACTATAGTCACAAAGCTATAGTCATTATATCACAAAACATAACTATAGCTATACTAAAAGAGTGGCCATTTCAGTATTGATTTTTGGTTAATCTGAACCAAGGTGTAAGGTTTCCCAGTAGCAAACTGTAATAGTACAATGTATATGTTCACAATATGCCTGTAATCATAGAATTATAGACTTGTTTTTTTGTTGGAAAAGGTCTTTGAGATCATTGAGTTAAAATGTTAACCCAGCACAGTTCATTACTTTTTCTTATTATAAGTTCTTCTTATAAGTTCTTACTATTATTTCTTTGATATGATAAATCATATTATTTTTCTATAATGTTGCCATTATTCTTTTCTCCACGTATCCATCTACATTTATGGCTTTGCAGGCTGCTAGTCTCTGTTGCAGGTTTTGACATAGTCTGTTTGCACACTGAATATTGAAAACTACAGTGAACCAATCACAGTAATGCAAATATCTTCAGTCAGCTATCTGTAGACATAGTATCACTCATCTGCAATAGTTTTGTAGTATGCCTAGACAGGAATGAAATCGCTCTTTTGGTGAAATTATGAATTTTGGTCTACTTTGTGAATATTCCAAATCTACATACAATGCCTGAAAGTTTGATTATAAGGATGACCACAGGCTAGTGAAACTACTGATATGATGTTAATTCATCTGTGTGCATGGCACAGTAACTTACTCCAAAGAAAAGTACTACTATCCAAACTAGCCATATTTTAATATGTTGAAATATTAAAAAAATTGTAGTAGCCATTTCTGTGTCCCCATTGACTGATTATTTGAAATAAAAGTCAGTCCAAAATATACAATACTTTTATTACTGAATTATTGGTACTAACAAAATATAACAAAACTAAGGCAATTTCTCTTTACCTTTTTTCTTCTAATTTCCTTCTTTAATTCTGGTGTATTTTTTCAGGTTCTCGGACATAACCTTCCTACTCCTTTATTTCTTATGAGAAGGGTGATGATTTTGACCAGAAGCACAGGAATGATGATCATTATCAATGACTGATTTTATTTCATTTGATATATGCTGTTGAATAGTGATTTAAAGGTGTTATATCCTTACAGAACAGTAGGAGATGGACTTTGCTTCACTTATGGCTGATGTGATTGAATTTCCAGTGTGGTACACAAATTTAATTAAATTCAATTAAATAAGTCAAGACGTTGGAATAAAAGGCAAATATTTATTAAAACTAACCTAACAAAAAAGTTAAGCTAATAAAAACAAAGATAAGATAACATAAACAGAGATAAGATAAAGATAGAGATCAGATAAAGGAGATAAAACTTTAAAGAAACAACCTTTCTGAGTTGCCACTCACTCACTTGAAAGTGCTACAGGGTAACAAATAAGGATTGTGTCTGGGAGTTGCTATTTTAGCCACTAGCCACAAGAGGACGATAGTCTCCAAGAAGTTGCATTATAGCCAATCGATCACTGGATGGTGATGCAGGACAACAAATGAAGTCATTGCTCTGCAAGCTGTTGTTCTAGCCACCTACCACCAGAGAGCCACAGTTAGGAATTCTTCCTGCAGGAAATAATAAAATGATGGACAGCCACTGGGCTCCTGATGAAAGTGGATGAGTGGATAGCTGCTATCTCCTGCAGAATCAGAAACCAACAAAGATTGCCCCAATCCCCACTCTTTGGAAATATTCCAAGATCACTAGTTATCCCAAGGGAGAAGGGGAGGGGTGGAGTGGTAGGAATTGGGTTTCACCATGAACAGCCCCTGTGGAAGGCTGTACAGGGGGTAGAAGAAGCAAGGAGTTAATCCCCATTGTGGAGAAAGCTTCTGCCAAAGGATAAGTCCCTGCTGAGCAAGGAGTGATCAAAACTATGTCCCCAGAAGGGCAGAAAAAGCAACAGAATGTAAAAGGAGAAAAGTCCTACTGCAGAGATAAATCTCTGCCAGGACTGAGTCCCATACAGTAGAAAATAACTAAAGCAAACTCCCTCACGGGAAGAATAGAAAGCAAGAAATAGCTCTTCAATTTCTCCCCACATGCTCCACAGTTCTCTTCTGAGTTTTTGTCTTGCTGAGGTGTCCTGGCTAAAAGAATTTGAGGAGAGGGATTGAATAGCAAGGGAAGGTCTTCATGGTTTATGAAGTCTGTGATTAGTAGTTTGATGACTTCTTGCTCTCTCCCTTGAAACGACTGCTATCTGCATGGCAAGGCACTGGATGCTGGCTGGTGGACTCTCCCCCAGGCCTCATGGGCTGTCTAGTGAAAACAGCACATCTGCTATGTTGTCACCTGCCACCAAGCAACTGCATGCCAAACAATAGGAGCACAAGCTTTTATAACCTTGCAGAAAAAAAATGTTATCCCACCTTGAGAGACATAAATCTTGTCCACTCAGGCAGAAAGGAATGTGTACAGAAAAAACACCATATCTGCTTCCTGTAAAACCATAACAATCACATAAGCTGAAAGAACAATTAAGAATACACACATTTAAAGAAATATTTAAGGTTAAAGGTTTTGAAATTTCTAATGACAGAAGACTATAACCTCATGCCATCTCAAAATACTTTTTAAAACTTTGATTATGCCAGTATTCTGAATCTGCAATATTTTTTAACCAACATTTCTTCTTTCCCTTTCCCTATGTGTGTCCTTTCCCATTGTGCCAGTTCTCTTATGAAAGCATGTTAGAAGTAGCACAAGCATGGGTTAGAGTGGCAATGTCAATAGTTAATGAAGACTTGCATTTGGAATGGGAAAGATTAGTCTATTGTGGCCTCTAGTTTTTATCTAATCTCACTCAAAATCTTGGATCAGGACAAAGAAAGCTACCATGAAAGCCTTATATCTGGGATTCTAGGACTTCTGTGAACTAAGTAAAAAATTTACTCAGTAGAAACAAGTTTGAATTTCTGCCCAAGATTTTTTATTGCTGTCCAGTCCAGCATGCTACTATGTATACTTAAAAAGGATCACAGTGAATTGCTGAGTTTGATTACCCAAATACTATCCTGTTCCTGCAGCATTAGGAAAAAAGAAAAATGCATTGATTTCATGCAAGGGTCTTAAGAGTCTCATCTAGTTATTGTTTCCAATAGTATTAGGACATCAGGTTTCCATAGAAAATGGAAATTGAATTGCTCCTTGCTTCAATCAGCACACCTAGGTTCAATCTCAAGTGACAGAGCAAATTTTTTTGTCAGCTTTTTTGTGTGTCTCTTTCTTTACTTGTAATAGTCTCTCCAGTGAGCGTATGAGACGCATGAAGCTGCCAGACCTTCCTGTTTTCTCTTCTGTATCTGTTTATTTTCTGGTCAAAATGGTCTGTACTTCACATGGTGCAGCCTTCTAGTGTGTGGAGCTCAGCCTGATTATTGTGAAGAATGGTCAATGCAGTTCTAGGTATCTGCTCCTATCAGAGCTCATAATAGCTGTGATGCTGAAAGCATTGTACTTCTGTTGAGAAAATGATAAAAGGTAGCAGAATTTCTGACTGAATGTAATGCATGTGGCTTTTTCAGGGCTCCTTTTTAATGCAGATAAAATGAGGCCAACTGAGGACTTCTGTAATAGAAAATATCACCTTCGTAGCTCATAATGTATTTTGCATTAATTTTTGGTTCTTCACATTCTTTACATGAATTATCTGGTTCTTCAGTGCTGTTTTTCATATATATGATCAAGCACAGCAGGGAGAACTATAAATGGAGGAAAGGAGTAAAAAAAACCCAAACAACCCACCTGTCTGTAATTTTTCATTTTCTGAGGAAAAATAAGAGAAAAAAGAGGAAGTATGTTCCTTGACTGATCTGTCTGATTTGACAAGTAACATCACTGGTTCATTTGGGTTCAGTAAAAGCCCAGAAGTCATCTATCTATGACACTGATACTGACTAAGCTCCAATTTGGCTTTAGGAAATTCCTCTGATAGATGATATTATCATCTGGAGTAAAATCAGTCCCCTCATCAGCTGTGGTTGTTCAAAATTATTGTGCAATTTTGGGGGATACATCTTTTTTCTCAGAAGTTTACCTTTTGCAACCTCAAGCTTGGTAATTAATTCCAGGACACTTGAAGTATGCAATTTCATGCGTTTTCACAATCTTAAAATCTGAGGCCAGTGTTGTTTACTGTCAAATTATCTTATTTGCAAAAACAATAACAATTTAGAGTCAGAATGAGACACTTGTATTTAATTTTTCACTAATCCAAAAGGAGTAGAGAAATGTGCCTTCAGAGGGCAACTGCTCTGTTAATGAAGGGACTGCTTGAGCATATGATGAGATCATATGTTGGTCTCTTGCTATGTTGTAACAGGACTAGATTAGTAAAAGAATATTCATGGCAGTCCCTGTAAGCATAGCAGCAATCTTACTAAACTAGGCTTTGAGAGACTTTAGCAAGGATGTATTTAGGGAAACTTTCTAATGAAGGAAATCTAAGTAAAATTAACTTTTCAACACCGGAAACTGCTATGTGTCTGATACCTGATAGCTTTCATCAGGTTGCTCTGAACTTAGAAAATTGTAATAAAATATGCATGAGTGTTTCAACTCTTTAAAGCTGTTTGCCTGTAACCATATTATTATGGCCAGTTAGAAATCAATTTTTCTCAATGTCAGAAGTATTTAAGTGCTTTTGTGGTTACTGGTTTTGTAGCTAGGAGTAAAAAAGTACATGAAATACTGGTTTTTAGGGCTGATAAAATACTACATGTAAGTATACCAAAATGGTGACACCATATCTCCATCTTGTAAACCATAACAAAAAGAAACATAGAAATCTGAAGGGATGGATGCCAAATTTGCATCAGGATTAAACATTTTTTTGTAGGAAAATATATGTAGTGATGCGTTATTTTTATTCATTTAAGAGAGAGTTTAACTATTTTAGAGAAACAGAGTATGTACTTAAATGATTGCCAAATGACCTCAGGAAAATATAAAAGTTTTCTAGTTTCAGTGGCTCGTAGCTTTTTCTTATTTTTTAATTTTTGTAGTTGTAATTAGAGGAGGTGATGTGCATTATCACAGTATTTCTCCATTGGTTTTATGTGTGGTAGAATTGTAGAGACATCTTTTATTTTACGGCACTTTTATTGAGTCTCTAACCTTGTTTTTCATGTAGTATTGTTTTTCTTTCCTAGTCCAGTTGTATTTTTCTCAAAATTAGTTAAGGCAACTTAGGTGTTAGGAGAATTAATCTAAATATATTTAAAGCTCAAATGAACCCTGAGATTTTTTTTTTCAATTAGATACTGGGTGAATCACAGGTATTTAAAGAAAGTGCATACAGATGTTTTGTGTGACATTTACATTATTTTCACTAACTCAGAGGCCAGAAACAAAGTAATTGTATTTATCTTTATTCCTGGGGATCTATGCAAGTAGCATTTCTGAGCTCCTAGCTGCAGACACCAACTTCTGAGTTGAACTACTGAATGCCTCGCCAATGGAGATGTGGTGGTAATGATAATGCATTAAACCCACCTGAAGTTCCTAATGAAGAACAATGGTGGTGCCAAAAAACTCAGAGCAGGATAACGTGTTCAAATGACTGAACATTTTGAGAGGTGCTTTGTATAGCAATAACAAATAGGCTTTTTTAGCAAGTCAGATAGCTCTGCTTCTACCAGCTATACCCATTTTGCATTTTGACAGTCTCAATTGCTCAACTGATTTTTATTTTTTTTTTTTTTTTTGGGGGGTTGGGACTATGTACAATCGAAGAAATAGAAGTAAAAGTTATGTGAAAACACATGCTTTCCTTCTGTAGCTGAAGTAATAATTTATTTTTGTGTATCTCTTACACCTAGAGTATTATTTTCTGGCTCAAGTCATGTTTGTTTTGCTTGGTTGGGAACAAGCATCTTCATAGTTCTCTTCTGACTGCCTCTCATTATTTTGATATTTAGATATTTGGGTATTGATAGATCATAAACTACATTGTATCTTTTTTTACCTTATTGCCTACTTACATAAAGCATGAATGTAAAGAATGAGAATGAAGGACCTCTGATAGCTTGGACTGTAGGTGAGATTCCTTTCCCACTTTTTTATTTATACTGTGAGACTGGTCTGTCATAACAGTCAATGATATATTTAAAATATTAGGGGACAAAAAGAAATTGAATTCTATTAATTACTAATAGGTTGTGTATTTTTCCTCCAGAAAATATATGCACAACGAAAGTGGCTTCCTGGTCCTGGGTTTTGAAACACTGCTGGGTAGTAGGTACACTCTGTTCTTTATATATATTTATATTCATTAAAAGAATCTGCCTATAAACATCTCTTAGTATTCTCTGAAGGAAACAGGCTGTATTTTAATGATTGGCTTGATTGCCAATGAAGAGTAAATAAAGGCAGACCACAAAAGATCATAATAACCGTAATGAATTAGCGCAACACTTGCTGTACTAAAAAAACTATTTCTTCTAAATCTGGCTGTGCAGTTCCTGACCTATTGGTTCTTCTTCTGAGATGGCCTTGCACAGGCAGTACTTTTCACAGGCATGCTTGGAAGCAGCAAGTCAGACTCCTGCCAGACTGAACTGTAACCATGGATACTGATATTACGGATTTAATAAAGACATCAGTTCTGTAATATTTTGCCATTTCCCTCACATTATACCTCCACCAACACTCTGCAGTGCTCTTCATGGAATAATTACTTATGTCTGTCCCTCCCGCCATAGAGAGTGCCTTTCCGTGTTTGGTACTCCTCACCATTCTGTTTCAAGTACTGAAATTGTGATGGTTACATTAACTCAGAATAATTATTCCTGTTCTGTGTTTCACTTGAAATTACTCCAGGATCATACATGAAGTAATAAAATGTTCTTGGACTCATTTCTGGCTTTTATTGTAGATATCAGTTGACTAATGTAAGGTTTCTAGTAGCTATAGCTGTTAAATGCTGGTGAATTTCCTATTTCAATCTCTCTGGGCTTGTTTGTTTCAGCATAGATGAACTATGCTGTTTTGTTCATTGATGTCCTTTCTCACAATAAATAATTGTCCTATATTACATGCAACATGTAATATATTGCAAGTAAGAAAATCCTATTATTTGGGAAAGGTTTCTATGAATTTTTGTAATTCTTCTTACATTTTTGCATCAGTCCTTAGGACACAACTTTAGTAAAAATGGAAATGCATATTCATGCATTGCTCAATATAGTTGTTTCATTAATCTCTTCTTTTGTTGGCTGTGAATTGGTTTGGTGCCCATATTGCGTTGTCAGACATGCTATGCATGTATTCCATGCCTTCTTGGTTTTATGGCCAGAGACTGTTTCTTTCCTGAAAGAAGTTTGCTGTGCCATAATTTCCTGCCTGTATTTAATCACTTTAGCAGACACAGAAGTTGTCCTGTTCATTTTCTTCATTGTAAGGGTAGTTTGAAACTTCTAACGCTTCTTGCCTGGATTTTTTGCATTTGTATGGATTTTTAAAGTATTTTGAAAAAAACAACCACATCATGCACATCTACATGCATATTTATATAGGACAAAGAACTCATACTGGAGGCCCTAGCAAGGTCGCATAAATCCGGGAAATCTTCCAGTAATATGACAACCTCCTCCACAAAGAAGAGAAGGATTCTAGTTATTGGAGACTTGTTCCTGAAAGGGACTGAGGGCCCAATATGCAGAGCTGAACCTCATCATAGGGAAGTCTGCAGTCTACCTGGACCCGGATCAGGGATATCACTAGGATGCTCTCTAACCTGGTGAGATCAGATGACTATTACCCACTGCAGATCTTCCAGACAGGTAAGCAGGAAGCTGTGTTCTGTAGCCTGAGAAGAATGAAGAAAGACTATAAAGGCCTTTGGATGTTTGGTAAAAGTCTGGGGCACAAAATGTATTTTCTTCATCACTTCCATTTTGGGATGAAGACATGGGGTGGAATAGATGGACCCAGTCCACTAATATCTGGCTACAAGACTGGTATTACAGGCAGGGCTTTGGGTTTTTTGATAACAACTGGTTCTATAAGACATTGCAGGAAAAATAAAACCTAGTTGCAATGTGGGATCCCTGCTGAATGAACTGGGTGCCCTGAAGACAGAGGATACAGAGAAAGCAGACATATTCAACACTTTCTTTGCCTCCGTCTATATGCCTGAAAGATGTCCTGATACAAAACCTGAGACTGCTTAGGTTCCAGAGGAAGTCAAGGCAAGTAAGGAGCCTTCCTTGCCTTGGTTGATGAGGACTGGGTTTAGGGATGTGTTGAGCAAACTGAATGTAAATAAATCCATGGGCCGTGATGGGATGCACACATATGTGCTGAAGTAGATGGCAGAAGACATTGCTAAGCCACTCTCCTTCATCTTTTCTGAGTCATGGGGTTTAGGAGTGGTGGGGAGGCACTGGAGGTTAGCAAATGTCACTCCAATCTTCAAAAAGGGTAAGAAGGACAGAATCCAAAGAGTAGTGGTTAATGGGAGAGGGTCTAGTGGGGTATCTAGTGGGGTCCCCCGAGGATCAGTGCTGGGACCAGTCCTCTCCTATCTGTTCATTAATGACTTGGATGAGGGATTAGAGGGCACTGTCAGCAAGTTTGCTGATGACACAAAGCTGGGTGGCGTCACCCACACACCAGCAGAATGTGTTGCCATTCAGACCTGGACAGGATAGAGAGCAGAGCAGAGAGAAATGTAATGAGGTACAACAAGAGTAAGTGTAGAGTCTTGCATCTGGGCAAGAACAACGCCAGTTACCTGGATAGGTTGGGGACTGACCTGTTGGAGAGCAGTGTAGGAGAAAGGGAACTGGGTGTCCTAGTGGACAGCAGAATGACTATGAGCCAGCAATGTGCTGTTGTGGCCAAGAGGGCCAACAGCATTTTGGGGTGCATCAGGAGAGGGTTTATTAGCAGATTGAGAGAGGTTCTTCTCCCTCTCTACTAGATGAATTTAACAGTCAAATGTGCAGTACCTCTGTGAAAACTAATTTAAGAAACGTCAATATAGATTAAAAGAAAGGAAGAGCAAGAGCAGAGCAAAGAGGTGCTCCAGGGTGTGGCAGGAACACTTGAAGAGACTGTGGCCTGTGGTTAACGATTTTGCTGCATAGGAAATAAGAAGAAGGAACACTAGGAAAAAAGAATAAGAAACCATGGGTGGCAAAGAAAAAAGTGATGTTACAAGATCTCAGCTTCCTATATCACCTTGTCAGAGGTACTGAGCATAACCTATAGTGATAACTGGAAGATGGAAGTATGGAGACTTGGAATGTGGGTTGAAGGTGTATGGAGTGAAATTTAGCCTGGGAAAGGTGGATGAATGGTTTGTTTCTTAGATTTTATATCTTTATCTTTTGTTTTTCAATGCCTAGTTCAGTCTTAAAGCAATTTGCAATCTGAGATGGTTTTGCATGTGACAGTAAGATCCATGAGGTTTTTCATTCCTGTTCTTATTTTTTTCCTTTCTACTTGGAGGGAGTGGGTAACAGGCTGTGTGGGCTCTTGGCTGCTATCTGGAACCAACACAACATGTTTTTTTTAGGTTTGCACTGAATTTTCATTGCATTTTTTGTCATTCATTGCAGGTGTCCCAGTTTTTATTCAAAATGGAAGTGTCCAATAGAAATTATTTTTAAAAATGTAATGTGGAGAAGAAATGGAATTATCAGAAAGCCCTAGTATGTGTGTTAAAATAATAGCAATGATTCACAGAGGTAGAAACCCCATATTAGGACAATAGTACATGAGTATATTTGCTCAGTAAGCCCATATTGTTCCAGAATGGACAGCCCTCCTGGGACTCCAGCCACAGAAGAATACACCTTGACCCTATGGTACCTCAGCTTTATACCAAATATAATGTATATGAGATGGAACAACTTCTTGGTCACTGTAGGGTCACCCCTCCTGTCTTCTCCTTTCTGCAGTGGTAGCCTCCATCTTACTCCACCCCAACAGAATACACAAAATTTAGAAGTGACCTTGGTCTGCACAGGAGCAAGTATAAGTAAGAGCCCTTTCTGCATCCCAAGACTTGATATTAACTGTAAGCATTAATTGTTATCACTTGTAGAAGGAGATTCATATTTGGGGTGGCATAGTAGACAAGAAAAACAAAATTGGAATATCATAGAATCATAGAATCATTAGGGATTAGAAGGAACCTCGAAAGATCATCTAGTCCCCCTGCCACAGCAGGATCACCTAGACCAAGTCACACAGGAACATATCCAGGCAGGTCTTAGATCAAATAAAAATGACAAAAGATGGAAAGTCTTAGGGAAATTTTTCCTTACATTTTTTTCTCCTTTATGATGAAAATATGTCTAGAAACTAGAAATATAAATGCAGTGTGATTCATCACCTATAGGATAGAGGAGTTGGTTTACATTTCTGTTGTGCACTGTTGGCTGTCCAGGAAAGTTGAGGCTCTCCTGAGCTTAATGTTGAGGTGTTGAGATTGGTCACAACACATGGAGCTCTTCCTTTCTGTTCTCTGCCTCCTTTGACTCTATTGACAGAGAAGTGGATTAAGCTGTGGTTTAAAGAGGTGTAGGGAGATGCTGTGGGAGGTTGTTTGGGTAACAACAGATTATCCAGAATACATACGGAGATGTGAATTGTAAAGTGTTTGCTTTTGAGTGTCAACCATGAATCTGCTTCTTCCTACACACTGTAGCCCTCATGTAAGTATCCCAGTAGAAAGAGTATCAAAATTCATAGAATAGAATAGAAATGAAAATGTCATTTAGCTTCCATTAAATACATAGAAAAACTTCATTTTTATGTTCTTTCTGAACCTCAAGATATGTTGGAAGGCAACCTTAATTTTAAAATTCTGTTGTTTTAAAATTATTTCTTTATGTTTGGTGTTGTTTCCACATAGAAAACAGTATCTAAATCAATGCAAGTATGATTAAACAGAATTGTATCAACTTTAGTGCAGCACCAGGTTTAATTTTTTTCTAAACATTCTGTTTTTTATTCATAGTAAATAAAGTTTTCCTAACTGTAATTATGCATTTCCCTGTTTGAGGACTAAAAAATTGTGTAGTTTTGCTGAACTATTACTCAAGCAGTACTTGAGACATTTATTTCATTTGACACTGTCTTCAGCATTATGTTAGCTGTTATCTATACGTAAAAATACAATTTGTATAAAATAAAATACAATTTTGGCAACTGGTATGTTGTCAAGAATGTCACAAGATGCAAATATGACTAGTAGGTAATTGACTCATCCTTAGTTGACTGCCTTGTTGTCATGATCTGCTGGACCGGAGTTATTTATTTTTCTTGAGAAATTATATGAATTCTTTGAAATAGGTATTATTTCTCTGGTTTGAAATTAAGCATATTAATGACTTTAAATAAGAACAGAAAGTATGTATGAAAAAAAACAAGAAACAGGAAGTACATTCCCTTTTATAGACTCTGTTCACCAATCATCTCTAGAGTCTGGACAATGAGGCAGGAGGTCTGCTAGGAAAGTTACCTCCAGCTTCAAAATAAAATGCTTTTTTGGCATAAAAGCACTACAAGTAACACTTGAAAATTTGATAATTTCATATCTTAACAGTGCACAAGTTGATTTTTATTGAATTGAAGAATAATGGATTGGGGTTTTTTTCAGTACTTTTCTGTGATGCATAGTTAGTCACCATCAGTAGACAGTCTCTTATTTTTTACAGACAAAATTAAGACATAAAATAAGCACCAATAATGCACAGCACCTACTTAATTTATTCTATTTTTCAAGTTTGTCTTAACCTGTTTTTCTGCCTTTGCTAGTGATCACCACAGCAAGGTTAGATGATAGGGTGCTTGGCATGGTAAGGTCATAGTGGCTGTACATGCTAAAGTTAAAGTTGGTCAAGTAATAACTGATATTTGACAAAATGTCAACTAAGAACTTTGCTTCAAAAAAAAGCATTTGTGAAGTTCTGCAGCTAGTACAGAAAACAGCCTGCTACCTTGATGTGGCCATAGTGTTATATAGCATACTTTGACCTGCCTGAAGCAATTACAGTGTTTTGTTGTAGTTAATGAATTAATTTAATATGCTTTTAGTAGTATGAAAAATTAACTGTAGGATGATTTATATTCCAACCTATAGGTCTTAATGCCTTAGAAGTGAGATGATGATGCTCCCTAGTTCATTCCTAAATACTGTGACCTCTGCCTGCTGTTACAGCTCTGAATAAACACTCTATACTGTTATGTGAATATTTGGCTCACAAATATGCTGAGACTGAGCAAAGGAACTCTGCAGTACCCTAGAAGTAGACAATCTACTAAAATCATAGCAGACCGTAACTCTTATTATTTTATTACAGCAAAATTGCATCAGTTCCAAGTTGCATATACAGAGAAATAAGCTAGCTAAACTTCTTATCAATTACATCAAAGTACCTGTGTCAACAGAATTAATTTCCCTCTAGTAAAGACATATGAGACAGAGAAGGAAAGCTGTTATTTTTAATTTACGTAACATTTTCAGTTAGCAAGATCCATATGTTCATGTATTTCAAAGTCTCTTTTCAAACACTTTTAGGTTTCTTACTAGAAACCACAATGCATTATTTTCAAAAATTGCTTTTGTGCTTTACAAAATTGAGGTTGATTGACAGGCTTTGTTCCTGGCTTTGCATTCTGACAGATTTTATTTTTTTCACATTCATTTCATTTACTTTAGTGTTACAGTTTCTCCAGTTAGGCACATGACAAGTCAAGCTTGTGTAATGAATTATTTTACCTGTAATGGAAGTAATTTTCTTATTTTTTCAGGATAAATTTCACAGGTCTTCCACTTCTGTGACTGTCATTTGTTTATTTCTAGGAATTAAACCTTTAGAATAAGAAGCAGAATGAGTGATGAATCTCGATGTTCCTCGTCATTGTTTAGATAAAAATTCTGATTTTTTTAAGGAATAATTTTCTCTGCTAGCTGAACTTTCACCAGAGAGCTTGCACCAAAGCAACACCATGACAGATCATGTTCATTTTACTTTACTTAGGTTTAAGATTATTTTTTTTATAAGACTTTTGAGTATTCTCAATTCAAGGTAAGTGTCCACTTATATACTGATTTTCCATGTGCATTAATGCATTAATGTCTTCATCACTTCATAAATGAGATTAAATTACTTGAATGAAATCTCACTAACAAGCTGAGATGCAGCAAACGTTCATAAAAACAAAACCATTAAGGACTCTAGTTAGAAATACAAGAAAATAATTATTTTAGGACATGTAAGGATATATTTTTCAGAGTTTTAAATGCATTTTTGGAAATGTGTGTAACATTTATTTGTTTCTTTTTATTCCTTGAGAAAGTAATCAACAAAATACAACATCTGTTGTCTTTGCAATGAAAATACTAAAAAAAAATAGAAGGCAGACAGTTTAAAAAAGGAGCACACTGTCCTATGAGATGGTTTATTTTGCAGTTTATTGGAATGCGTGTTTCAAAAGAGTCAGATGTAATACTCACGCTGTAAATGACTCTTTTTGGCAAATCATTACTGCATGAAGACATACTGCAACATGAACTTTCACACTTAGTTTCTGTGATGAAGGGTTAGGTCTACCTGAAAAAATGTGTAACTAAAGTAATTGTCAAGATACTGAAAATTGTCCTTTTATGGATACCCTGATTTTATAAGTACTTCTATATTTTTTTTCTGATACCCCTCCTCCATTTTTCCTGTTTAACTGAAAATAGTACAGTTTCTTACATCAAAGTGTTTTTAAATTATGTGGGGGAATAAGATAAATGTTAATGGAATACTTAAAATATATGTTTTGTTTTGTTGTTCACCTTATAGTTACTTAATTTATACCTGATTTTTTTTTAGGAATTGGAAATAATACTTGCCATGTAAGAGTAAATAGGTAAAAATGAGAAAGAATTGACTAAAACCCTATATCATGGTTAATGGTTTTTTGAAATTGTACAGGTAAAAAAATCTGACTGGGCAAAATTATTTACATTCACAAGGTGTTGAGGAAGACTTCAAACTGCAAACAGGTTTTCACACATTCAACTAAGAATTAAACTCAGAGTAAAACTATTGCTTGGTTTACCAAAGCATTTGTCACCCAGAGAGGCCTCAGTTTAAAGATTTGTACAATTTAGATCAGGATTAGCCTAATTATTTCCCAACTTGTTTATTTCTTATGAGGAAATCAAGTTGCTGAATATGGACTTTCAAAAATCTGTTTAAGTAGATTAGATTTATTATGCACTGGATTCACCTCAAAACTAAGCACCCATAAGCTCTTATTTTTTAATTAGTGTTACCAAGAACTTGTCAGCACTTCTGTGGCAGTATTATGCAATTTGATATTGAAAATGATAATATACAAGTCCTAGAATCTTTTTTTTGTTAAGGAGTCACCTGGTTATTTTTCTTATACAATGACTCTGAAGTCATACAGATCTTTTGCTAAGAATTTTGCATCAGTTATGAAGAAAAACAATGTTTTACTTGACAGCTTAAGTAGATGGATTTACAGAGATGTTCTCTGGTGAAATGGTTGCCTTACATTTTGTTATATCACCAAAAGTCTTATGTGAAATGATAGCTTCTTCACTTGGAACTTTGCTTATTAGCACAAAGCTGCAAGAATTGCTCTGGCAATATGAAAGGTGTTTAATGTAAAATTACAAGTTTCTTTACCAGTTTTATTTTGGGATGAAAATTAATAGCAATCTCTGATATCTTTGAGGCAAGATAGAATTTATAGCCATGTACTTCACTGGAGAATGTCTGTGCTAGAAAACAGATGAGCTTTCTCTTAAAGTGTCAAGTGCACAAGTGTATGTATATACATACACTTATATATGCACATGTATAGTTATTCACAATGATACAGAGAAAACGTGTACTTTAAATACAAGTAAGTCTTAATACTAAACACAATACTAAATTCTATATAATAAATATAATTAACTGGAAAGTTAGACAATCTCTGATTTTACCCAAGATGATACAGTCTACCTTGTCATGATAATGTATGCAATAAGATGTATATTCTTGTATCTTCATATTATTTAAAGCCTTTCTGATAAAATCTCTGGTATTCCATTATTTATAATTTTATTTTTCATGGAAAATGAATACTAAGCCTAGTTCTGGCATTGTCTGAAATTAGAACTATGCACATGTGTACAGGTACCTTTTAAATTTTAGTCAGAATTGTATTTACAAAAAAAAAAAAAGAAGATGATTTTTGTGTGTTCACAGACAAGTTACTGAAATAGGTAACATTTTTATAGGAGCAAGGTATATAAGTGAGGTTATATTCCACAATCTGAGTGTGTCCTCAGTACTAGTAGATGGGTGAGAACGACTAGGTCACTGTCTGCAAAAGATTAAAGGCATTAATGCCTGGCACCTTGAAGATGCCATTGGAATATATGTACATGTATACAAGCATCAAAAGCCTGTTGCAGTGAACATTACA
>VZRI01008463.1:141622-178193 GCA_013397515.1 Upupa epops | reverse complement strand
GACTTTGAAAAGAATGAAGAGATGGTGAAAGATAACATGTAACACTATTTATTCCGCATTTTAATTCTGTAGGTAGAATTAACGCTATGACGTTTATCTGGAGTCCCTTTTTTTTTCTTCAGTTGTGTGCAAAATTCTCTGTGAGGCTAATATAATTCTTATATGAACTTACATGCACAATTTTGTCTTCCACCCAGTCGTCAATCACACCATTTTTAAACGAACATCCTACTAGCATTTAATGCTGTGATATAACAGAGAGAGCTGTCATTAGTCCATATTTTCACACGTTGATATGCAGAAACTCAGCAAATTATGTGATCTTCACAATATGTTATCTTTTAAACACCAGAAATTAAGAACAGATTTAGAAATATGAAGAATGGCTTGAAGTTTGTCTCTCACCCAGCACTTGGCAGATTGCAAATTAGGATTTTGTTACAAACTGAGCAGAGTATTTTATATACATATGCTGGTTGAGAATGATGCCACCTCTTCCAAAGTTAAGAATCATTGAAGAAAAATGTCCAGTACCCTTTACTGCTATAAGGGAATATTTCTCCCAAAGCATGCTGGGAGATTGGCACACCATGGCCCGAATGTAGCATGTGGCCAGAGGCCAGGGATAGAGTATGGCTGGAAGCCAAAACCTCTTATATAACCTTCTACATAAGCATACATGCGAACAGTCAGGAGGGGCAACCAGGTAGCCCATTACAAAGTGCCACAACTAGTGGCAACCTCTTCAGATATCTAAATTGTGAACCTTTCTTTTTAAACCCTGCTTAGTAACTAATTCCACCCAAATCTGGCAGTGAATTTTGTAGCTAAAGAGGGGTAACTGTGAAAGTAGAAATGAAAGGGTTAATAAAAGGCTTGGCAGCTATTTTAAATGGACACAGCCTCTTAAAATTAAGATTAGGTGTCTGTCATCAGTTAATCAGGTTTAATACAAAATTGACAAATTCATTTAATTAATATGCTAATTAAGTTATGTAAGTTACATAACTGGACCCCGTTATGTATGAACATGGGATTAATCTCTCTGTGTCTTTTTGTTGGGGTCTTTATATTGACTGAAAGAAATGCGTCTTTTTTGAGCTGGTTGGTTTTGGGCTGGTTTGGGTTTTTTTGGGTTGTTTTTTTTTTTTGCCTGCCATTTATGAGTGGTTTTTAACCCTCCTTGTATTGTTTTTGTTTCAGCCTATTAGCAAGTTAACTAATTTAATTGATTAATTTCATCTTGGACCTGATCAGCTGATCAACCAATGACACTTATATTGAACCAGGCAGAAGCTGAGATAAATCCGTGGCAGTGTCCTACTGGTAGGATGAGTAGCACCCTTAAAACTGGGTGGAATTTACAGCAGCTGTACTCAACCATATCAATGTTTACTTGAACTAAATTCCATATGTTCCTCATCTTATGCCGATAAGACTGCTATGCAAACATCTATTAGAACTGTGTTAAACAAAGTACAAAAAAACCCAAACCCCAACATACAGCAGTTAGGGACATTAACCACCACTTGCTGTGTGTTGACAACCAGAGTCTCAGCGCGTATCAGCAACATCTGAAAAAACGGGAGATCTGGAGCAAGTATCTCTAAGATAGGTCTCTTAAAAGATCAATGCCAACTTCTCAATATCTCTGTGGCTTTTGTGCCATTTTGAGGACCTACAATGAGCAAAACTTCTCAATGCTGTGTGTGATGAAGCACCAGGTGGCAGGGAATTTATCCAGCCTACTTGTGTAGCAAACTGAGCAGTCTGTGTTTCTTAAGAAATTGTCTAGCAATCTCCTCCTGAGAAGTCCCATCCCAACAATGCTTTATGGTTTTTGCTGTTTCCTTCAATGTAATTTCAATGACAAAGTGTCAGTTTTACAGCTTTTCTTAACTTTTAGTAGTACTATGAGAGGAACAAGTGATGCTACTGGATATACCCTGCCTCCACACTGGGGTGTGAATCCCTGTCTCCTCTTATTGAGAGTATTAATTTTTCTTCCTGCAAATGGTTAAATTGCCAGTCTGAGGAAGAGCTTATGGCCAAGCTGTTACATCAATCTGCATGCTATTTCAGATACAGCCTATATGACCACAGAACTTTTCCTGTGGAGACTGTAAGATCACTTGTTGTATCAGAAGGTTTTTACAACAGCTGCAACAAAATATGGAAAGTCTTGAAAGAACATATGCTGCTCGTCTCTTATTTTACTGAGATGAATCTGTACTTCAGTAAATATAAGTATAGCTTGTAGTAACTGGAATGCAAGCCAGATTTTTTTTAAGAGTGTTTGTATCTGGTGTTCTGTTTCAGGCTTAAGACAATTTTTCTTTTAAAATGTTTATGCTATTGCAGTTGGTATCAGATGACAGGATGAATATAGCACATGGTATAAAAAGCGTATTGATTAAGGGACTGGAAGAAATAACTAAGAGAAATAGAAATGAAGATAAAGCAACTGAAAGCTGAAATGCTTTTTCAAGTATTAGCCATAACAATACTGATTGATGTTAAGCTCGAAATTATGTCATTCTCTCCATAATGTGTGCAGGAAGCACAGGATACATAATCGTCAAAGTATACTAGAATTGTAATAAATGCTTAAAGATAACTGGATTGTGGCAAATGCACACTGTCATTCTTACCTTTAGAATATCTTGACCCATTTCTGGTGTTTTCTGAGAAGCAATGCTTCGGGTACAGGTTTTAAAATATTTTAGAGTCTCAACAGAAGATTGGGATCCATAATGATTGGAGGGTTAAGTAGAGCCTATTTTCCCTCGAGTTACAGTTATTGGGGTAAAGCTAACAGTATCATATTTCTTTCTACTGGGTGGTGAAGTCATTAATTGAATGGTCTCATCATGTACTGTAAACAGTTGCATGATTCAAGCCTTTCTGAGCAGTGGTTGATGAAGGAAGAGCAGAAACAGACAAATTTCAAAACCATTATCTTAACTAAACAGCATCCCCAGTGTAACAGGAAAGGACAGGAGTATTCTTTCTACTGTGACTATGCTATTGTGCAAAATCAGGAGTAAGAATGCTGTAGGCTTCCATTTCCTAAACAGACCTTAAGGGAAAAAAAGTAAGTCAGTTTTTTGGTTCCCCTGCCTTTGGCCATTCTGAGAAGTGAGAGGGAATACTGGCAAAAATATTTATAAGCAAAACAATTCCTCCCTTATACAGCCCTGTAGGCTGTGTTTCACTTAAACACAACTTTCCTACTTGCAGATTGTAAACTGAATAATAGGAAGGTCATATAGACTCATAGGTACTACAAGAACAGTCATGTCAAATGTTGCATTTATTTATTCATCCGTGGTTTATCCATCTATACTAAAATGGAACAAAAATCCAACATATGCTAGTGTGTTTGAAGAATTTGACTTTATATAAAGCTATTTGGAACTGCTTCTATAAACTCATTCTGGGATTTGTGACTTGATCCATTTGCACGCAATTCATCATTATTTAGCTTGGACAGAGTATGAATATGAAACTTCTTTCAGGCTGCATATCATCATGACATCATCCAAGATTTCATTTTGGTTCCGATGCAGCATTGCTGTGAATTCTCTGGAGTCAGGGCAGGCTGTGAATACTGTTCACTGTATGATGATGACTACTATTTAATGCTGCAGGGCTTGTCCTATGGCAACACTGCCGAGGATCTGAATGTTCCTTTATCTTCCCTAATCTGGTAGGAATAGCAATAAAATGTAGTGCAAGCCATGAGACATGCTTTGCCAGGGAATAGTGAATCCAATTTCATTTGTACATAGTAATGAGGACAGAACATAGGGAAACATTCAGTTCTTTTACCAGTTCTGACAATATCAAAATCAAAATGTGTCTTAGTCTGTCTGTGGTCTTATTGCAGCAATCAGCCTTCATAATGTATTGATACAAATTTTTTAAATTCACTATATTCTGTATTTATACAGGAAAAATGTACACTGTGGTATCTAATAAGTACTTACAACTTTAGTGGACACATAATATCGGTACTATTTTTATACTCATACATTTGAGAGTAGTTTTCTACTCTCAGTATGTATGGATATTCTGCAAAGGCTCCAGTTTTCCAGTTTTGAAGTGGCAGCATACCATATGAACACTTAACGTGGAAAGGTGGTTCCTATGGCTTTGTATCCATAAATACAAAAAAAGTAGATGTGTTAATTGGGTGCAGAAAAATTTACTCCAGCTGTAAAAAAGCTCTGAGAAGATTCTTCAGAACCCATCCTGTTCACAGAATGCCCTAGCTGCTATGCTTTCTTTGACAACAGTTGATTCATGTTGTGGAAGGTGTGTGCTGCTTATTGGGGATAGTCCATTATGCTGAAAAAGTCCTCACATGCTGGGTATGCCAGCGTAGTGTAGCCTCACTGTGACTGAGAAGGAGCAGAATTACTGCTTGTGTTGTTATGAACAAATCTGTACCAGAATATCTTATTCTACTCATGATATTCAGAAATTATTTTAATAAGAAATGGCATTGTTAAAGGAGAGGTTCGAGTTAGGACTCAGTTGTTGACTCAGTTGTTGGTCAGGAATTTAAAAAATGGGTAGTGAAAGGAGTTCTTTCTCCAAAGAGTGTACAGATGAAGACAGTAGGGAGTGTCCTGTGATAAAGTTTCTCAGATCTTACAAAAATGGGAGTTTATTGTTTGTATTTATTGCCAACTTGAAACAAGGGCATTCAAAAGCAGGAAGCAGTATTTTTGAAATTTCTATTCCTCTTATCTTCAGATGTTCATAGTATTTCAGTATGAATATTCCAGCTTGACAACAAACACAGTGAATTCAGTAATTTGCACAACAGAATCAGTGAACTCAGAATATTTTCTGAATTGTTATTTATGATAATGATGTTTTTGCAGTTCTAAATTGTATTTAGCAAATGTTTTGTCAGATATTTATATATGCATTTGAAGGAATACTCTCAGATCTAGTAAGTGGATCTTACAGCTCTGTATCAGTTTAGTTTTTATTTTCTACTTAAAAAAGGGGGTTTTCAAATTTTCTTTTTGAAGAATTAGATTTCTGAACAAAAATATATTTTATATTCATAACTAGGGCCAAATAAATGTGCATTTCTGATGTCTACATTTAAAATGTACACATTATGAGAGGGTCAACTCTCTGATAATGGAAATGAATAAAGGCTCTCAATGCACAAACAGTTCATCTTCAAACATATGAGGATTCAACTGATTTCAGTGTGATGGGCATTGTGCTGATCTGTTTGACAGTCAGGATTATGATGATACCTGGACCAAGAAATATGCAATGCACACTAAAGCAGTATCTATGAAAAAGAAGAAATGGAATGCAAAATTGCATAGCCTACAGGAAATTGGAGTTTCACACATAAAAGGCCATATGGCCAGAAAGAAAAGAATTATTACAAACTAAGCACTTGCCAGTTTCTACTTTGCATTAGCCTAAAAGCAATGGCTTCCAGCAAAAATTATGCTGCATCTCCTTCAGGCTTCACCCCTAAACTATGTGCGTATTTCCAGAAGCATTTGTTTATTATAATGATATGTGATTGCATCACAGTGTAATTTAAATATGTTCCATTGTTTCAATTGTAACCTCTTATTTACAGGAACTTTCAAAAATAGACATAAAAATTTAACTCTGAGTTAAATTTGCTGAAATGTTACTAATCCAAAAAAAAAGCACCTTTCCTACAGGAATACCTTCTAAAATTGTCGGTCTTGTTGTTTTACATGCCATGCTCTAGTTCTGCAGCACTTCTGCTCAAATGAATTTTGATGCCCTAAGTAACTCATACTTTTTCTGCTCTACTCCAAAACTTCCCTGGATACTGGTCTTAAATTCTGTCATTAAATTTCTCATACAAAAAGTACAGTGTAAATATAAGTGTAGCCTAACCTCCTACTGTGTGCTTAAATATGACACAGTTTGATGCTTCCACTGTACACGGACAAATATTGTCCAAAGCAAGTAATAATTTTAATGATGCTAATATATGTTGTAAGTATGTTACAATTACAGAATTTTCCATAAGAGCAACACGTGGCTTCCATACTTCATGTGACCATACAGGCCCCGTAAACCCCTTTTTGGGGGTCTTACCCAGCAGGCATCCACAGCACAGTCTCATTGCATTTGCCCCTATTAAACTGCTGCCTGAAAACTGAGCAGAAAGCATGCAGTGTTTTATATGCTGAACAAACAAACAGTAGCAATTCCTGCTGTGAAAACTAATTCAGGGAGGTGTAAGTTGGTGAGATACCACACACGCAAGCATATATATATATACAAGAGCAGGAGAGAGAAAACTGAATGGAGTTATCTGAAGAAAGGAGTTATCTGACTGGGAACTCTTTGTAACCACTGTGCTACTGCATGTGACTTGTGCACAATGACCTTTTACAAGGGCATTCTCATTCTCTTAACAGCTCTGATGCATTGCATAGGCCTTGTTATTTTATTGTGTGAAGGAATACCTGTTCTGCATCCCACACTGACAGCTCTAGACAGTAATTTTTTTGTTGGGTATTATCTAAGCAAAGATAAAGTGATAGACACTCTTGGGATGTTAGGGATTCTGTCCCTTACACCAACTGTACTTTCTTGCTTTCCCTAAACTTGACTAGGAGGTGGTGGTAAATGTTCATCTCCTAAATGTAACAGGTGCATCTGAGAGGCTGATTTCGCCATATCAACATGGTGACTGTTCCTTTTATTACCTTTTCATAGAAGAAGGCTATGTTTGAACTGATAGTCCCTTGGACAGTCTGAATAGACAGTCTGCTTAAGTGCCAGAAGCAGCCCTTGTGTGTCATAGTGATCTCATGTTTACCTTTAAAGACAGCACGCTGCACCTGGAGTTGATGGGGCAGACACATTGCTGTTGGGAGACCCTGGTTTCCCTTACTGTCTTTGGGGCTTCAGAGGCAGAGTCCCATGGAGGCTGAAAACCACAGCTAGGGTGGGAAGGAAAGGGGTGTTTCTCTGTGTTGAGCTTGGACACCACCTTGGAAATCAAGTCTGGAAATTGTGTTATTTTCCTCTGTGTCCTACTAATGATTGTTACTAGGCAGCTGCAGTGGGACCCAGGCAGTGTAGAGGCAGTTCCCACAGAAACCCCACATGAATTTTAAACTGGGCCATGTGTAACTTGTTAGCACTAGGGAGGGAAAAAGGCTCCTGGGATGAAGGCAGCAACACTGAACTCCAGCTGGATCTGTGGTTTTGCTCAGAGCTGATTGAGACTTTAATGGGAATATTGGCAGATGCTTATTTAAACTGGGGTAATCGAGAGCTACTGGAACACAGGGACTAACATACCATGGCACCTCAGATGGGTGGTGTGGTGTAAAAAATAATGAGTCCCATAAAATCCCATGCTTTGTCTTAGCATTTGCAAGTTGTCTTTCTTTTACACTTCTATGTCTTTATACCTTGAGATTCCTTTATGTAGGGATCTTAACTAGGTAAAGGGTAACATCATTATTCACAGTAATGGATCCTTCAACTAGGAGCACTTTCAAGAAAGCTGTAAATAAAATGCTTTTTTGTTCATTCATGGTCATTATAATTTAAATTTATATTAGAACAGGTTATTTATAAACTTGTTTCTCTTCCACATCATTGTGCAGTAGAGAATATTTCATGGTTTTTTATTGTTTATTATACTTTTATATAAATGACTCAAACCAAAATGAAACAGACTCTTTTCTTTGCCAAAAGCTACCTTCTTGTTCCCTTCCTACAGATCCTCAGACAGCTGTTAACAGCTCTCTATTCTTCTGGAGAAACACGTGTCTGTATTCTTCTGGAGAAACAGGTATCCTTGACACCACTGATATCTCTTTTGGCTCTTAAGACTTGTTTTCTTTTACTGCATGTATCTTTGCCTGCAAGCTAAAACAGTTTGCCCACTGGATGCCCAGCTATATGCAGTTACTATATTTTTGCTTGGCTATTCTTACTATCTGAGCTAATTTTGCACTTTGGACATGATGAAACAGCTGCCACCTGCTAGGGAAGCAGAGGGGATCCATAGCAGATCTAACAGTACTGCTAGCCTGTAAAGTGCAAAGTCAAAGCCACTGTGCTTGGCAGATGGGGAAAAATTTAAACCCATTTTTTTTCAGTCTTCTTAGGTGCCATTTCTTGGTTGTGGAGCCCATTTCATAGCACCTAATGCTCCTTGCTCAGTCTTCCTGTGCTTGGAAGAGCTTCACAGAATCCATAGTAGAAACCTGGGCCTCAGAGAGAAGGGCAAAGATGCTCCTTGTGATTTTGAGTGTTACTCCTCTTTTATTGCACCATCCAATTTTTGTGTCATCCAATTTTGCCTGAATGTAAATGACAGGAATAATTATAGAAACTAGGATTAGCCAATGTACAATGTTTGACTTGATTAATAATAGCACTGAAATATATGCATTTTCTTAACTTGTTCAATACTTGTTATAATTCTACCCTTTGCTATTTTATATTGGCTGATTTATAGGCCAATGATAACTGCACCTTACTCTTGGTATATCAAAATAATCTGCTACTAGTTAAGAGAATTACCAGCCCGAGAAGACCAAAAATCAAACTCAGGTCAGATTTCTTGCTGTAAAATACATTTCTGATTAGTGAGTTAAAACAGCAATAAAGAAATTAGTTAACCAGCTCTGTATATTGTTTTTTACAAAGAAAACAAAAATCCTGAAAAACTAAGCTGGAACTGTTTGTAGATTTATGCATATTAACATTTGGTTATGCTTTATTTGCTGAAAATGTAACTTTCCATTCATCTTGAAACTCCTTGCTCCTTCTTTCCCATCCCTCATTCCCAGGTTTAATCTTTAGCATAATGGCATTAGTGTGATGGCAATGAGCCGTGAGAGGGAATAAATTTGACACCATATGTATCATTATATGTTGAGTATCTTAGCACCAGTGTTCAGAAGCATAGTTCTCAGGGACTGTAACAGATTCAGGCTCTCATTAAAAATTAAATGTGTCTTCCGAGGTAACAAGAATAACTAATGGAGAGTACAAGTATAGCTTCATTCATGTGCTCAAATAGCAAGACTACCATGAAACTATTAAAAAGGATTAAAGCCTCTTTAAAGGGCAATTCATTCTTGTATGAATCTTAACCCTACTAGTCTTCTTTCCACATACTAGCTCAGCCTCAAGTTCTGGCATCTGCAGAAGAACAAAGCTGAACTAGCCACTGCTATTCACAGATAATTGATCCCCAATAACTTTTTATCTATGCTGAGGACCTTAAAGTTCACCTAGGTACAACCACCCTCCCATCGGAAGGGACGGCTTCCACTAGACTAGATTGCTGCTGTGATTTGCAGGTGCTGCTGTGGGTGACTTTCTTGTAGGCGTGCTTCCCTTTAAAGCTATAAATAGAAGTGTATTTGAGGTACAAAGCTCTTGAACAAAACACGAATGGAATCAAGATTTGTGCTGTCGCATGAAATCAGGATAGAACTTCCTTTTTATAAAGAATTGTTGAATAATTCTGATTGTGGCATTATTATGACAACTGCATGGCAGCAGTTACAGAACATGCAAGCTACAAGGAACATGTTCAAGCGACTTCAAAATCAAATAATCCAGCAGACTGTGGGAGTGATGTAGTTCTAAATAACTGCTTTATATGAATACAAACTATTTTAACAATTGGTTCATTTATTCAAATTTTATCTTAACTTTCTTGTCTTTCTCTGGTGAATCACATTTATGTACTACAATAATTAATTGTTTTTATTTCTTCCACTCTTTCTTTCACTTCTTCATTGGACATTGTTTTATATTAAAAGTGAGTTCTGGGCTACTTAGCATTAAACGATCCCAAACACTTTAGAAAGAAGAAAGGCCACTGTATCATTGGTTTGGCTAATTGTCTTCTGCATGCAATTTCTCTCCTGCATTTTCTAAGTCTATATTCTGTCTGTTTTTCAAAATTACACCCTTTTTCCTTAGTGTCATTTGGCAACTAGGTCTAGATTTCTAAATAAATAGATATCATGAAAGATATGTCAAATCTGGACTAGTCTATACTGTCTCATTCAACAAAGCTTAAGAAAAGAAATAATATGGCAAATAAGCTATCTATACTGTCTCATTCAACAAAGCTTAAGAAAAGAAATAATATGGCAAATAAGCTACCGTGTAATCTAGAAGAATTGTTCTCACATGATACACTGTGAGAAAAATTACAGCACAGACTGTCCCAGGTCTCCCTGCTCTAAGATCATAAAGCTGCATCCTCTCACATTATTATATGCATCCTTTCACCACAGCTAAAATGAAGACAGAAGGACAATGATAAATTGTCTTTTATTCAAACAGAAGTTATACTAACTTGTATTTCATGAAACATTTATACAAGTGAAAACAGTACACATGGAGATATCTGAATTCCAGATGACCAAAGGATTCTGTTTCCCAGAAAAATTCACCTACTTTCCATTAAAATCACTGTATCTATTGAAAATAACTCCAAACCTAAAACAGCAATAAAATCCCACACTGCTTCCTTTTTTTCTACTAGTGATGGTGGCCACAAATTGAAAAAAGACTTCCTTTCAGCAGCAGCCAAGATGAGTTTTTTTGGAAAAGTTTCTAAGCCTCGCTAAGTTCTGAAGTAATTTTAGCAGTTTTTAATACGATTATTTGTGGGCATTTATAAGGAATACCACCAGCATTACTTACTGGACAGTGTCTTTCAGGAAGAAAACTTTAGAAACGTGATCTTTCCTGGTACTCTGTTGAAGTAATGTAATATCTTGCTTTGATTTTTTTTCTTGTTCTTCTGCAAAGATGGAAATTACATAAAGTTTGGGATCCAAATGTAACAAATTTGCATTATTCAGACAGGAAAAACAAAGAGCAAAAGCCAAACCAAAATTATTACATCCAAGAAATAAGATTTTTTCCCCATTAAAGTAAGCATTTTGAACTATTCATATATAATTTTTTTTCAATGATAAACAGTTGATATTATGATTAATGAGTGACATAGGTTTAACGTTGGTTTAAACCTCATTGCATTGCATTTTTTTATTGCTTTTAGTAACATTCTGTGCTTGTGTCAGTCTTATCTCCTGTGTAATACACTTTGCACTCTCAGAGTTTAGATATCAATTTTGTGGTGCATTTGCTTCTGCCTATAAGCAGAGGAAAGTCTGTGTGTTTATTGACTGATGTGGTGAACTTGACCAATTGGTGTTTATTAATACTGGTGAGCTACTCTGATTTCATTTGAAACAAAATTTACTCATCTCATTATTAATCTTATGATACCGTTAGAGTAAAAAGGTTGGCACCACTAAATGCAGTGGCAAAATTGTGAGTGAAACCAATAGCTGAAACAACTGTAAGAAAAACTCCAAACATCTTAGTAATTATAAACATTTAAACTCTGTTTCCAGCCTGAATGTGCTCCAGGGAAATCCCACAGTGCTGGCTAACTAACAGTGTCTGAAAGTGCTGAGGTTACCAGCCTGCTTTTTATGTCAGAGCTCTGCAACAGAGAGACATGGGGCACCCATAGCTTGAATCAGCGTGCAGAAACAACTGGGCTGCTGTGGAACCACATACCTTGGAAAACCTAGGGAACCACTCCAGTATTTGATATCCCACAAGTGATGATAATGTTGTATAAGGAACCCCAGGAGCTTTTCACAAATGTGTGTAAAGCTTCATGGACAGCTTTCCTCTCATATACCTAATGTTTTTCACCTCAGACAACATATCAGCAATTTTGACCTAAATCTTGTGCCACTGAACAGTAAATTCAGGTCTTATGCTAGAAAGTACCTCAAGTTAACATCCTTGATGGTTTTCTTAGAACAGTCAAAGTGCAGTATATTACAATCCAGTATCTCTCATTGTTTAATGAAAGACAACTACTGACATATTCATATTCTACTCTTTAAAAAATCTTTACAATATACTAATTTTATTTTTAATTTGAGATAATTTTAATGTGATGATATATAAATCCAACATTTATTGCATGATGGATTACTGGAGTTTAAATACTGGAGTCTAGTTTTGAGGAAGGGTATGGAGTTTCAGTTTTGACTGAAGTCTACTACACATGTGAAGTCAGAACAGGAATCTGGATTTTAGTGTGTCTAGATTGCTCTCTTCATCAGGTGGTTTAAGCTCAGGTTCACTTATGAGGACATTACACTGCAATGACTTTGCCTGAAAACTGGTGAGAGAGAGGCTTTTGTACTGATTTATGTAGATCCATCACTGTTGGGTAATGACTCACTTTTAAGACTCCTAAAAAGTACTACAGTATAAGTAATAACAGTTTCCACAGAGCATCAAGTATCTTACATTTGCAGTAGATACTTAGATACAGCTCAAAGCTTTGTTGATGCTGCTTCCTGGCAATTAATGCATCATTATAAATATCTTATAGTTTAGTATTTAATTAACATATCTTGAAAAATTACTTTCTCTAAAAGTTCAAAAGAAATTGAAAATGTATTTTTTCTTTTAATTTGAAAAACCTTCTCTTCTCTTCTCTTCTCTTCTCTTCTCTTCTCTTCTCTTCTCTTCTCTTCTCTTCTCTTCTCTTCTCTTCTCTTCTCTTCTCTTCCTCTTCCTCTTCCTCTTCCTCTTCCCTTCTTTCTCTTTCCTCTTGCCTTCCCTCTGATTATAGAAGCGTAAAACTGCCCATGCTGTCTTTTAAAGGTAAAGTCCAGAATATTTTGGAAGAATCCAGAGTAAACTGCATTTACTTATGCCAGCAGAAATTACTACCTTCATTCATTCATTCATGCATTAATACATTCATTCATTTCTTCCTTCCTTCAACCTCTGAAAAAAACATTGAAAACATTTATTCTTGGCTTCTGATTGGTTTTGCTGCATAAAGTTATTGTATGAATATTCTAGAAAACTGGTGCACTAAAAATGCTGACTGTGCGAAAAGTTATCTCAAGAAAATAGAATTTAGCACTTTTTAATATTCATCTCTTTTGTTAACATCAAGGTAAAAAGGGGGAAAATCTCAGTATATTAGTAAAATTGAATACATACCATTAGTTTTTGCCCCTAAAAATTTCATTTTTTTTACTAGGCATAATTTTTGCTTGCATTTTTGCCTCCATGTAGTAAGGACCTATCTTATACTTTGATTGCTATCCTTTTCTATTTTTTGAGGATGATACAAAACTTCATGTCATTGTTTTGATTACAGATTAAAACATGGGAACTTAAAATTTTGTGACTGGAATTGACCTTAAGAATGGCAAGAAACAGTCCTTCAACCTTTCCTTATTTGTTTCACATGGGAACCAATTATTTGAAAAAAAAATAAATTAAAATGCTCTGTGATTATTATAACATTATTATAAGCAAGACCCTGATTTGTGTGCAGGTGATTTGCATGAATTTTAAAAAATATTAAAGGAAATATATGTGGCTTTGAGGGTTCTTATTCCATATGAATTTATCTCTCCATAAAGTTACTTATAAAGGATTATAAGAATTACGGTCATAACTCACAAAAGCATAGAAATGTAAGAAATAAACAAGAAATGCAATTGAATTAAATGGTTATTTACTACCCAAAGTGTGACACTGAAGAATTTCTTAACTCATCTCTCTCATCTCATTTACAGAGTCAGTCTTTTTTGGCCATTTTCCAAATTTCCTGAGATAAATATGTACTTGTTAATTTATTTTTCTTACAACAGTGCATGACACTTACAAAACCCAACTGGCTAATCCCTTCAAAGGCATACATGCTAAGGCCCAAATTCACATAAATCCCTGAATGTGCTTTCTCTCCTTCTGTCTGGAAAACAGACTTGTGACTTGATTATTTATAGAATGTTGTTTTCTAATCAGGCTAGAAGTTGCAACAGAAAAGTTCTTGAGACTGTGACTCATTGGGCTTGCTGAGTCACAGGTAATTAACAGGACACTTGATAGTATTGTACAACATATACCCTTAAAATAGTATTTTATGAAGACATTTTCCTCCTTTCTAAGGAAAGAGATTGATTTTTATTCAGAAAAAAAGGAGACAATAGCCCCAGTGAAGTCACCATTTTTTTCCTGCTGTGGTAATAATGATGTGAAAAGCTCCATGTCTCTAAACACACAATATAAGACAGCTTTGGTAGACAGGGCCACAGGCTACTTTGAACAATCGCAATCATTACATAATCATTACTTAATCAAACAGAAAATGATCTGTAATTCTTTCAACTGAAAGAACTTTTCATTTTCATATGTGCTCAATCAAGCCACAATCACCTTCCCGTCCTCTCAGCAGATTTCTTTTATATTTAATCACACTCTAAAAGAATTTTTCTTGGTATACTATCATTTCAAAATGTCACCAATAACAAGAGGGCCACCATCATAGTTTACAGAATATGTATATCTATGTGTGGATATAGGACATACAGGATTTAACCTCTGCTACTGAATTGCACAAGTTTCATTCAAAGTGGGATTATCTTGTAAAGTGAGATTCACTTGTAATTGCAATCACAGAACCACAGAATTGTTAGAGTTGGAAGGGACCTCTAGCGATCATCTAGTCCAACTCCCCACTAAAGAAGAATTGCCTACAGCACATTCCACAGGACTGTATACAGGCAGGTTTTGAGTATCTCCAGCGAAGGAGACTCCGCAACTCCACTGGGCAGCCCGTTTCAGTGCTTTGTCACCCACACAGTTAACTTTTTCCTCACATTAAAATGAAACTTGCTGTGTTCCAGCTTGTGCACATTGCCCCTTGTCCTGTCACAGGACAGTGTGGAAGCTGTGGTCTGGGGGATGAGACAGGAAGGTGGCAGAACTGCATTTCCTATTGACTCAGAGCCAGCAACCGTGACACAATTTTTTATGTCACTTTTTACAATGAAGAACTGCTTGACACAAAATTGAGACATTATCTCACTAACTACCTCTGCATCCTAGAATAGAGAGAGATTTAATGTGTTGTCTCCAAGTTTGTCGTCAAAACTGCATGCAGGGAAAATGAAGCTGAGATTTGTGTTTTGTTCCTTTCATTCTGCATTTTCCTGAATACAGGGCCTTCAGTAGAATAGAAAAATCTTAGACTAACTTCACCATATCTCAGCTGTTAAAGAAAGGAGCGATGTCTTTCTGAAACTCACTTCCTTTTTGGTCTGAGTACCAGTTTTTCCAGAAACCCCTAGACAGATTATACTACAACAATTTGCTTTGGCATGCCTGTACTGTGCAGCATTTGAGTTTGACTGCCAAATTTGCTCCACTTTTGGAGGCTTTGCACATGCAATGACTATTGGGAAACCCCAGCTAAAAAACTGGCATTTAATTTTTTTGGCAATCGAGATCTCTCTAATCTGAGGTAGGCTTCACTGATTTTTTTTTTTAAGGTCCTGAACTGGAAACTGGAAATATAATGCAAATACTAGATTGTAAAATTATGTTCAGGAATGGAATAAAATGTTTGTTCATTTAATTTCAGTGAATGAGAATGTGGGAAGAAAAGTGGTGTCTTCCACTGTTACTTGAAAATTTGTTTTAGAGAGTACAGTACAGCTTACTGTGGACATTACCTCTGTTTAAAGGCAAGTAAAGTATGCTCTTCTCTTCCTTTTTTAGTATACTGTAATCTTTACAGTACTTCTGATAATCATGGAAAAAATGCAGATTTATCTGTGTCAACATCGGAGCCAATGAAGTCAGCAGTAGGCCCATTTCAAAGTTATATGGAATCTAAATTGTTTTATTACTCTCATCCCACCCAGTTAGCTTTCTTTTCTTTTTTCCAGCATGAAACTTGTGTAACAAGCAGAGGGGCAAGAGCTTTAGTACAGTACTTCCTTCTATTAGTGGATTTGGATCCATTTTGTCAACAATTGTGTCCATTCAAAAAACATAAAGATGCAATGCAACATTTTCTCTCTTTTCGGTGATTATCTAAAGTAGTATTTTTCTTCTTTTAATGATTATCTAAAGTTCAGCATTTCTATCTATGCAGACAGTGTTTTCCTCTCTTATAACCTCCTCCCTTAAAACTAATTAATGCACTAGCCCATCATTACGTGTACTTCCTATTCCAGTAAAAGAGGAAGGAAACTTCCAAATCAAATGGACGTCAATTGGGCTGCAACTTCTGTTGAATAAATGTGTATCTACAGCAGGAAAATCTTTCCATTTCCAAGACATGGATAGGAACCGGTCTTCCGCTCTTTAATGGGCAATCGAAAGGTCAAGATCCTGAATGGTTACAAATGCTGACATTTTGCCTCATGATTACTTTGTTGATTTGACATGTAATACAGGAAGTTACTGAAAGATGCCTGCAAGCTGATTATTACTATTTCTTGCTCCCTATCAATAAAAATCAAAACTAGATATATTTGCCTAGAAAATAATAGCTGTAACCAAAAAATTGTAAGAAATCATTTTCCCACACGTTGCACTGTAACATTTGGTTTTCTTTCTATAGAGAAGTATGTATGAATTCATAATGATTTAAAGTTGATAGCAGTCATAAAATTTTTAAATTTGCCATGATGTTTGGATAATGCTTATGCAATCTAAGTGCAACAGTAAATGTAATGTGTTGTCCAGGGAAGCTGTGGATGCCCCCTTCTTGGAAGTGTTCAAGGCCAGGTTGGATGGGTTTCTGGGCCACCTGGTCTGGTGAGAGATGGTACTGCCTGGATGCAGAGGGTTTGAAATTGGAAGTTCTCTGAGGTCCTTTCCAATATAAACCATTTCATGACTCTGTGATTTAGATCATACTGGTTTGAATGTTTTTAAAATAGAAGTTCCAAAAGGTTCCTTTAAAAGAAAATATTTGTAAAAGACAATTATTCATTCACAGTGTTTAAAAACATATACTTTAGATAGAAAAAATAAATACATTTGGAATTAAGCTCTTTCCAGGTTTCTATATGTAGTCAATCCCTAGGCTGTACTGAGATTTTCTGTGAGTTAGCATCATCTACTTCTTCCCTGCTATACAGGGAAATTTGCACTACACAAAAATTCTTGTAGAATTTTCATAGTTGTATTAGTTTTACTAGCTCATCGGGAAACTCGGGGAGTTTTAGTATCTCTTTGGGAGAACCACAGTGTTAATAATTAATAACTTTTTGCTTGATGTTTCTATCCTCTGTAACCCACACTTATGCCTCAAAAATGAACAAAATTTCAATGTATTCCTCATTTCCTATTCATAAAAATGAGCTGTTCTGCACTTGGGATGCCAGGACCAAGTCTCTGAAAAAGTATTTTCAAGACTTTTTGACCTCTTTTCAAACCCCGCTAAGATTCAGTTAGAAATGCGCTGTCATTCACATTAGGGAAATCCAGTACTCTAAGATAAACTCTGATAAACTGCAAAGTTCCTGCTGTTTGTCCCAGTAGCACTCTTCGTGAAGGGAGTGGTGGCCTTGGTGAACACAAATTAAAAGCAGACCAATGTGTAAGATTATCACAGATGAAGTAGACTTCATTTTCAAGGACAGACCACTGCTCTTGGATCACATTAGCACCTCTTCTCTGCCCGCTTGCCTCTGGTTGCTGCTAGGTTTTGAAAATGGGCAAAAAATTCCAAGAATAAAATCTGAGTGGATGACAAACCTTATAAATAAGCTGTATGTGGAATTCATGTCACTCCTGGTCTTTTCATCCAAATTAAAAGCTAGACATTCAATTATTTATCAATTAAATTGATAGTTTCACATGGCACACTTGGAAAAATCTATCCAGTACAACCCACTGCTGCTTCTTCCTCACACCTCCAGATTAGCACTGTCTTTGGAGTTCCAGTTTAGCAGAGAAAAACTTTTATGTTTAAAATACAATCTGTAGTCTTATAAATCAAAAATTTAGGGAAATCTGGACCCTTTGTATCTATTTAATTACCTCATAATAATGTATGAGGTTTTCTTTTGAGTGTATAGGTTAAGTGTGTTTATAAATTCTTCTCAGCTTGTTTTTTAAGATGATTAAAAAATAGGTCATACAGTTTTGAGACCTCCCACCTTCACTTTGAGTTTACATGGTTCTTCAGTTAAATCTGATACAGTTAAATCTGATAGTAAATCCAAATTATAAGCAAAAAAGTTCACCCAGTGGAGCACAGTGTTGTCTCACAAGCAGAGAACTGACTTAGGACTGCTAGAAAAAGCAGAGTTTTTTTCTACAAGGGAGGGAGAAGATGAGATAAAGTACTTCTGTATCTGGAATCACAACATACCTGTGTTCTTCATTTAATTTGTATTCTTCTGGGGAGCTAGCTGACTTATTCGATGTAGCAATATGAGTTAGGAACACAGTACAGTGAGAAGAAAGGCAAGCACTATACAGTATTCATCTTCCTAGAACAAAAAATTCAGGAGGCTGGGAATTTGGATACTGTTCCGTTTAGAATAAACCCCACCATGCTAAAAACTTCCTGGTAGTGGAGCATTAGCTCTCAGGGTTATATTTTGGCTGATCATGAAAGACAACTAGTTTTCAGTAAGGAAAGCTAGTTAATAAATCCACTGCCTACTTTTGTCTTTCACAGTGTTTCACAGCCTCTCAAATTGCTTCTGTCCCTCTCTGCATGTATTATGCACTGGGAACTTACACAGTCTGAAGTACTGGATCTGGCCAAGTGCCCTGGCCTCTCCTCTGAAAGACAGCTCTGTCTGGAGGGCAGAGGACAATGTAGCACAAACACAGGAGTGTTTTTAACAACTGAGCGATGTTTTTCTTCTATTTTGCTCTACCCAGCCAGCACTCACATTCTGGGGGTGTGTGAAACGTAGTTTGCAATTAGACAAAATTTCCCATGATTTGGAGTTTCATTAATGTTCATCATTTTCACACTTGTTTGGCACTGATTGGTCGATCGTTCATCATAGGTGAGGTCTTACTGCTGACTCTCGCAGGCAATCTGACATTATAGACATCTGCCCATGTTCTGACACCTGTGTGCTGAAAATAACCCCGCACCTGGTAGTGTGCATGAAGTGTGATTTATGGGCCTGATTACAGGGTCCTGAGGGCTTTCTGTGTCTCCAACCAGGGACACACATGTGCTCCTGCATGCATCCTGGTGTGGAGGCCTCATTTGTACCTGCGCAGTGCAGCTGGATGTCCCAAAGTGAGCCGGGTGGGCACTGGAGTTGAGACCCGGTTCTCATTAGTAATTTACCACACCTCTGGTTCTGTGTAGTGCTGTAAGGAACTCTGGCTGAGCCTGGCCCATCAGGGCTGCTCTGAGGGGCTGGGCTGCCCAGACAGCCCAGAAGCTTCCACAAAGCCCGGTCATTGTGAGGAGAGGGGTTTGGACAGCAGGGGGTGTTCTCCTGAGCTCTGCACATTCCTCCTATCTGCTTTCAGTGAAGTTTGCTGTAGGTTGCATCTGACTCCATACTTCTCTGGGTACTGTTTGATGCGGTGCTTTGAAATAGCTGTTGAAGAAATTCATGTCAGGTGAACAAATGTGCAAAAGTTCTGTTTTTAAAGATTAGACAGTATTTCCTAGAGAGCTAGCCTTCCTCGAGTGACCTCTAAGTTGCACCTCTCAACTAAGTCTATAGTCCCTCAATGATGTTCAGGAATACAGCCTGTGTTGGTGCAACTACCTCTGCAGTCCGAGCCTAGCTGACACACAGTGTTTTGAGATATTATGACAATCTCAGTGCCTATACATATAAAGTTTTAATGTAACTTGCTATTGATGTAACTTAAATTGGCAATGTTAAGAATAAGGCAACTAATTAATGTAGCAATAATTAGCTATTTTTTCTTCATCAGAATATATGTAAGTAAACATTTATCCTCAGTTATACTTGCATGATAGGATCATATTGGTACCAGGTTATACTATTCTCTTTGTGAGAAATGGTGTAGAAGGTCTGCTCTTTGTGATTTCAACACACTCCAAAGCTCTTAATAATTTTGGATTTTTTTTTTTAATTAATGAGCCTGTGATTTTCTGACAATAGTACTCATTCAGTAATTAGAAAAACAAGGTCTGTTATACCTTCTAATTTCAGCACCCATAATTTATTCTCCACTTTTGTTTGTGACAGTACAGATATTATTAAAAACTAGTTTTTATAATGTAATTGTATTTTATGATGCAAATATCTATTAATCTACTTATAAGTCCATTTATTCTAGTAAAGTCTGTAAAAATGTTTATATAACTTATTTTTCATATTTTAAATATAATCTGTCTGTAGAGAAACAATGCTTGAGTGACACTGGACAGTACAAATACAAACTCTTCAGAACAGCTATGAGAGGAATCCACCTACTATAGTTTTCGAGATGTTGATTTTTTTAACCAGCTTTCTCTGTAAAGTTTGCATGAGTCACATCTACACAAGTAGCTTTCTGGTTTAGAAAAAGAAAAAACTATCTGTCTATTCCTAGCAAAATTTGAAAGAAACCAAGTCAAAGATACTCTAGTAAGATTCATAAAGCTAAAAACTGTTAAAGCAGGATATAACTCTCCAACTAAAAGTAGAATTAGGTGTAAGTGAACACTGTGGAAATTGCAACTTGTCTAACATAACTCAGGTGTCCATAGTAGAGATAAATTCCTCTGTTTTGAAGTAGAATGATTGTATGTAGTTACTCTGTAGTTTCCCAGCTCAAATAACTAATTTACTGTGCCCCAGCACTGATACTGCGATAACAATGCATCTTCAACCAAAGGCTTGAAGGGCCAACACAACAGGAGACAAACTATGTTCTAGAAGTAGACACATGATCTATCGTGGCCTAAATTCATTGCAATAAGGTTGTTAGAAGACAGAGGACTGCCAGCCAGCTGCACATCTGTGACTCTAGATAAAAACTGTTCCTAGGAAGCTCTAACTGCCTTTCATTCTCAGATTGATGGCAGATATGTCTCCGGGTAGAGGTCCTTTCTAAAATCTCTGCTTTGCAAGCCCTGGAGAACACAGCAGAATAGATTTAACCCTTTGTATCTATTTAATTACCCAAAAATGTGAGCTAGATGCAGCTAGATGAAAACAACCCATGTTTATGAAAGCAAATTTACCAGAAGAGAGTGGCTACATGCAGACTGCTGAGTGGGAATGATCCCTGACCTCTTTTAACTCCCAAAATTTGCACAGAAATCAATTGCTTTTTATCAGCATACAGCAGCATACTCTGCAATCTTGATCCAGTTCTCAGGCAGATTATGAGATAGTTCTGAATTTTCTAGCCACTGTAAGTGATGGGAATAGGGGATGCAGGGGATGTGAAGATGAATCTGTGGGATTTAGGAATATATGGCTGGATTGGGAAAGTAGTATAGATAGGAAAACCCCATTCTTCATGTTTCATTGTACTCTGGTTTAGTATTTATATGCTGGAAAATTTCTCTCGAGAGGAATATAGAGCATTAGAGTTATATTTTTTTTAAATCCTTTTTTTCTCTTGCTTTTAGCAGTGAGGCTACAGAAAAGTCAGTAACCAAAGGAAGTTTTGTAAAATATTTTAGTTTTCTTCTGGTTTTCTCTCTTTTTAGTAAGTGTTTGCCTCAGGTAATGTTAGCTGGATTTCAGAAGACTTCATCTTGACAAAACGTTTCCACTGCTGTAGAGGACAGCAAGGGATGGTGCACTCAATCTGAAGGTCCCATGTTTGTTTAGCAAATCCTGCATTTTGTGTACTATAGGGCACTTGCTGGCTTCTTCAAAAACAATTAGTTAAACACTGAAAAAGAGGAGAAAGGAATCAACTGCAACATACTGTTACTTAATTACTGTAATTGCATTTCTTATAGATTAAATGTCTTAATTTAAAGAAAACTAAAGCATAGCCAAAATTAACATCCTGAGTAACTGCACCTAGGTTGCACTCACACTTTGCTGCTTGTGTTGAGCTTCTCAACTACCAGCATGCCCAAGTCCCTCTTCTCTCCCTTGCCATCCATTCACCACCCACCAAGTATTTGTGCTTGCAGTTACCCCAGGCCAGGTGTAGGACCCCATACTTTTTACTTGTTGAATCTCATGTAGTTTGCATGTACCGAGTTCTTAAGCCTGTCAAAGTCCCTCCGCATAGTATCCTTTCCCGCCAACATGTCAATCACACCACACATCTTGGTGTTGCTGGCAAACTTGCTGAAGTTGCACTCAATGCCACTGTCCATGTTACAGTAATTAAGTATGCACCAACAGTAAACTAATTAGCTTTATATTTGAAAGAAATTTTAGTTCTGGTGCTTGCTATAGCAAGTCCACTTTAGCTAACCATATTTCTGAAAGCTTTTAAAGATCTATTCTAAAGGAGTTGTTATTTCTGCAGATACCTAATTATCTGTGAGAAGTATCATGTAAGAATTCCCATCATAATTGCATAATACATTTTTACCAGAGAAGTTCCTCTTAAGGACTGAGACAATTCAGAGAAACCTAAAAATCCTTTCTATTTCATCAAGAGTAAGTAGAATCAAAACAATACTAGAAAAAATAAGTATCACAGAATCACAGAAAAAACATGGTTGGTAAGGACCTACTAGATCACCAAGTCCAACTATACCCAAACAAACAAAAAAACTAGATCACAAGTCCAACCATACCCAAACCAACAAAAAACCTAAACACTTGATAGATGGTCAAACAGAAAATGACCTCCTCCATGTCTGCCACTATAGCCTGTCACGAAGCATCACATCTGCACCCTTCTTAAATACCTCCAGGGATGGCAACTCAACCACCTCCCTAGGAAGTTCCTTCCAGTGCTTCACCATTCTTTCTGTAAAGAATTTCTTCCTAAGATCTAATTAAACCTCCCCTGTCTCAACTTCAGACCATTGCCTGTTCTGTCAGCAGTCACCAAGGAGAAGAGGCCAACACCCATCTGTCTACAATCTCCCTTCAGGTAGTTGTAGAGGACAATGAGGTCCCCCCTCAGCCTCCTCTTCTCCAAACTAAACCTGCCCAGTTCCCTCAGCCTCTCCTCATACAACTTGTTCTCTAAATCCCTCAGGAGCTTAGTAGCTCTCCTCTGGACATTCTCCAGCATCTCAATGGCTTTCCTATAATGAGGGGACCAGAACTGACCACAGTATCTGAGGCCTCACACGGGCCAAGTACAAGGGCATGAGAACTTCCTTTCTCCTGCTGACCACACTATTCCTGATCCAGGCCAGGATTCTGTTGGCCTTCTTAGCCATCTGAGCACACTGCTGGCTCCTATGAAGCTGGCTGTCTACCAGCACCCCAATCAATCCAACCTGTCTTCTGTGATGGCTTTGACCTTGCTTCCATTCACTCCTTTTACTCAGGCATAAAACACATAATCTTTAAATTACGTTGTATTATGTATTAATGTCCCATACATGTCCCACTTCTTTTTCATCTAAACTAAAGCTAGCACATGAGAAGCAGTATGTTATAGAATATGCCCTGGAGGTTCTCAGGTGTAGAATGAGTAAATTGCATGCTGGTAAAGTCTAATTTTACCTCCCATGACCCCACCCACAAAGAGAAACAATCAAAAAGCACTGTGGAAAGAAATCCATGCTTATACACTAAGCAGTCCTAAGGAGAAGGACTTGAGGGTGTTGGTACATGAGAAGTTTAACATGAGCCAGCAGTGTGTGAGTACAGCACAGGCAAACAACCATATCCTGGGCTTTATTAAAAGAAATATCACCAGCATATTAAGGGAGGTGATTCTCCCTCCTTAATCTTGTGAGACCTCACCTGGAGTACTGTTCTGTAGTCCCAAAAAGAAGAGCTTTGAACTCTTGGAGCAACTCCACATGAGGGCCACAGGAATGATCAGAGGGCCGGATAACCTCTCCTGTGAAGACAAGCTGAGGTAACTGGGACTGTTCAGCCTGGAGATGAGAGGGCTCTGGGGGGGACTTTATAGCAGTCTTTCAGTACCTGAAGGGAGCTGTAATGGAAAGCTGTAAAGGACTTTTTATAAGAGAGCATTTATGGATAGAATATGGGAGAATGGCCTTAAGCTAAAAAAGGACAGATTTATATTAGATTTTAGGAAGAAATTCCTCATAATGAGGGTGGTGAGGCTTTGGAACAAGTTGCCAAGGGAAGCTGTGGATGCTTCATCCCTGGAAATGCTCAAGACCAAGTTGGATGGAGCTCTGAGTAACTTGGTCTAGTGAGAGGTCCTTTTGCCCATGTCAGGGAGGTTGTAACTAGATGATCTTTAAGATTCCTTCCAACCTCAACCATTCTATGATTCTGTCATTCTGTCATTCAATAGTTCTGTGTTTTGTGTGCAATTGCAGGACATGGTCTCACTGCAATTACAGAGATGTGTTGGATGGCTTGCTTGATTGGAATTCTGTCATGGACAGCTATGTATTTTTTAGGAAAAACAGATGAGTAAGTTGAACTGGTGGAGATGCTCTTTATTTGGATTATTGAGCTAGATCTTACTCTTAGAGGGGGATGAATAATGAATAGATTATTCAAAAGAATTAAGGGGCAAGATAATATGAGTGACACTTTTGTGGGTGTTTATCACATGTGACTTAATTAGGAAAAGCAAGTTGCTGAGGCCTTGTACAGGCAACTGAAAGTTCATTGAAAATGGCCTTTAAGTTCTACTGTTAAACACTGACAGATCTCCACTAAACTATATCCCTCAGCACCCCACCTGTATGTCCTATGAAAATCTCCATATTCATTAATGACTTGGAATAAGGGACAGAGTCTCCACTCATTAAGTTTGCTGACGATACAAAATTGGGAGGAGTAGCTGTCATACCGGGAGTCTGTGCTGCCATTCAGTGTGACCTGGACAGGCTGGAGAGTTGAGTGGAGAGCAACTGAATGGAGTTCAAGAAGGGTAAGTTTAGGGCCCTGAAGCCTTGAAGGAAAAAACCCATGCATCAGTAGAGATTAGGGACTGACACTGACCTGCTGGAAAGCAGCTTGCTGGAGAAGGACCTGGTAGTCCTGGCTAACCATGAGCCAGCAATGGACCTTTGTGACCAAGAAGGCAAATGGTACCCTGGTGCAAATTAAGAAGATGTGCCCAGCAGGTCAAAGTAGGTTCTCCTTCCCCTCTGCCTTAATGAGGCCATGCCTCAAGTACTCTGTCCAGTTTTGAGCTCCCAAATTAAATAGAAACACAAAACTACTGGAGACAGTCTAGCAAAGGTCCTCAGAAGATGATTAGTGGACATGACCATCTCTATTAGGAAGAAAGCCTGGGAGAAACCTGGATCTGTTTAGCCTAGATAAGACTGAGTGAGGATCTTAATACTTAACTATGTAAAGGGCAGGTGTCAAGACAATGAAGAAAAGTACTTCTCAGTGGGGCCCAGTAACAAAGCAATGCAGCAGCAGTGGGCACAAAGTGGAACATGGGAAGTTCTGCCTAGTGATAAAGAAAAACTTTTCTTTGAGGGTGATAGAGCACTGGAACAAGTTCTCTGGAGAGCCTATGGAGTCTCCTTCTCTGTAGATAACTCATGTGGTGCAATCTGCTCTAGGTGAACCTGCTTTTGGTGGGGAAGGTTGAACTGGATATCTTCAGAGGTCCCTTCTAGCCTCTAACATTCTGTGATTCTGTGGAATTTGTGGGTTTGTGCCACAAATGTGTGTACATACATACTTTCATATATATTATATATAAACATGTAGAAGAGTTTTTGCCCAGGTAGAAATGATTATACCTTGGGTGATTAAGTCCCTGATAAGAAAGTCAGTAGCAGACTCATTCACTATCTTTGAGATCACCATGCCTTCTGTTAAGTCAATCTTTCAAAACAAGCCCTGAGATATAAGCCTAGGTAATTTATTAATAGAAATATTTGAAAATGTGTGGATTGAATATAATCAAACCTTTTCCTAGGAACAAGTTGTTTTTTCTTAGTTACTTTTGACAGAAAGCAGGCAGGTTTCCATGGAAACTTGTCTACCTCACTGAAAGTTTGCCCATCTAGTCATATTTCCAGCCAAGGGATGAGTCTGCAGCTTGGCTGCTGGGGTTGTCAGGGTTAAGAGAGCTTGCAGATCTTCATCTTGAGTTTGTTTTGAAAAGACAAGCACAAATATTGCGTCAATTTCTGTAAACAACAGTTGAGGATGCTTGTCCTAAAAATGTTAGTCTTTTTCCAATATGCAAGTTTTTCTCCCTGTCAGTTTTTCACCAAGTCAAGGAATTTTGTGTCCTAAGTACTAATTTCTTTCAAAGCAGCCATGTGTCATACTTCAGGTATGGAACTATAAAACATTTCCACTGCTTGTGGAAATGTAGTCACAGGCTAGCAAATGTTTGGCTTAACACATGTCTGAGATGAACTGTAACTTACTGACATGGCATAGTTTCAAAGGTGTCAGTCTAGGAGGAACATTGACTTGTGGTAAGATAGGCAGTTATTGCATAATAAACTTGTATATGGTTCTATGTAAGTGCTCCTATAGGCATGCTGAGAAAGCAAGCTCATCCTCCAACTGTTTTTTAAAATCTACATGAAGACCCTTATTTCTGGCATTTTGAGATTTGTAAGATATTCAAGACAAAATATTTGGCCTTGTTCTAAGTTTGGATTTATTAAAACATTAAAAATAAATGCTCAATGCTTTTTTTAAAACATAAAAGGAAGTACTGAACTACTAATCCACGTGTTAAGAGATGTAGATGAAATCTCTTTAACTCTCCCTTAAAGGCAAGGCATAAAATAATCAAAGCAGCACACTTGATAACTAAAATCTCTCTCAGCTTGGGTGAGTTAACTTTTATGCTTTTTGTTTGAGAGTTCTTTATGAAGCATGTTTTCATAATGTTCTTCCAGATGTAGTCTTCTTTACTTCTCATTGCAAAGGGCTGTTGTCACCATTTTAGTCATCCTTCTGTTTTGTAAGCTGGGTGTTTACAGTGTGGTAAGAATATTAAAACCATCACTTGGGCAGTAAAACAGCTAACAGAAAAATCTTACTTGCAGCTGTGAAGGAAGTGGAATCATGTCTGAACTTAAATATTTAAATCCCTAAGTAACAGTAAAGAGTTGCACATCTTTGTGATGCACACAACTCTAATTGGAAGAGGCTATGATTGTTCAGGAATAGTAAGAGTTTACTGACAGCCAAACAAAAAAGATTAATGGCTTTTTATTCAGCAGATAAATGCATGAGAACATACAAATCTTAGCACAGCTTGTTCTTGCACCACAGATCTTCCAGCAGATACTGTAAGGTCATGTAAATCTCTGAGCCTTCAAGTTACTGCTGTTACAAGGTACTTTCAAACAAATTAACTAAACATTACTCACTAGTCCTTTCCAGCCACCTTTGTTTTACTGCTTCCAAGCTTTGCACTTTGATTCACTGTCCTTACTAGTGCGGTGTGTAGTGCTGTACCCTATCCAAGTCGCTTTCCCTCATGAAACAGGAGTTCTCTCTTTGACAGTGTTTGATAGATGACCTGGAGAACCCTCAGGGGTGGAAAAGAACAGCTCTTGATCTTCTCAGAAAAATTGAGATGTAGCCTTGATTTCTTCAGAAGGCAAAGCTAAAATGTCCTACCTTTGTTTTTAGGATAGAATAAATTATTTCCTTATTGCTGAAGGGTGTTGGTGACCGTCAACTTAATGTTTGGAGTGCTACTATTGCAATTTTCCCCCTTCATGGTTTTGTTTCCCCATTTTCATTCTTAAACACATTTAAAATGCATCTGATTGCAATCAAATCTTTACACTCTGATTATATGATTTTTTTTTTATGTGTCCCAAACTAGCTGATGCAGTTGGTAGAACTGATTAGGCATCAAAGTCTTTCAATCATTTTACTTGAAGGACTAGTCAGCTTTCTGGTTCCTCTTCTGAAGCTTTATGTTAAAAAAACCCAGAGCTTTACTAATTTTTAAGTCTGCCTTAATGAAAAATGATGCAATCCCCCTCACTACCATCACTTGTGTTATTATGTTAACAGTAAGGATATCTCCTTTCTGCAGGTGGTGGCCTGTGACTTTCCTCTAAATTTTTCATGCACGTATTTTCTTACTGTCTTAAATTCTCTCTTCTGTTTGTCTCATCTCCTTATTGTGTGCTCAACAAGACATTAACTTGGGGCCAGAAATTATATTCTGTTTCTTTTACCACATCTAACACAAAGTACCACCTTTTGCCAAATCTCGTGACATCTAATATAGTCTGACACTTGACAGAGTCCAAACTCCTGTGTGTTATCTTGATGTTTAGTTTATTCATTTAGAAGAGTTTACCTACAGAAAAGATAAAATAGGCAGTTCTGTCTTATTTTTCTAGGATATATGTGTGCAGAAAAGTTTGGACATTCATAATACTGGTTATAAAATGGGGTTGCCCTTGACAAATGAAGTGCCAATGCCCTCAGGAAAACAGAAGATGGAATAATATGTCAGTTATTAGCTGGCAGAAAATCTGAGGTACATTTTTATACACTCTGTTATTTAACTGTGTATTCAATCATTACATATATAGTGGGCCAAATTATTTCATGTTCTTGCCTGTTTGAAATACTCTAGGGTGGTATCAGGAAAACAGATCTATCCAGCAGACTATTCCCTAGATACCTGGCATATGCTCACACACTGTGCTGTAGCCTGGAACGGTGCAAGACTGGGGCATTTTTAGGAGTGTGTCATCCTCAGTTAGAAATGTTCAGGATCCTTTCTCTATGCCATGTTGCATATTCTTGCTCTTGACTATGGATGGTTTCCTAGTGATTCCTACCCTTTGCACTAAGCAGGTAGAGGGGGTTTTGGGTTGATTTCACTAAGCTTGTTCAATAGGCATGAAACATCCTACAAAAAAGAGTGAAAGAAAATGCATCAGTTTCTGAGAAAACTCAATATTGCATGCTGAAAGATGCAACAATATGCACAGCAGATAGGAAATAACTTTGAAGAAACAGAATAAAAGAGTAAATATTTCTTAGTGATCTTATGGATAATTGTTTTACAGTTCTACTTCTTTGAAAAAAAATCTAACCTAAAGAAAAGTTATCGTCATGGTATTCACAGTAATACATCTCATTTTCTGCAATTAAAAATTGTAATACCAATTCTACTTTTCCTACTGGTAGGATTTATAGCCCTGCAATTATATAAATGAAATTACGTAGACCTAAAGTCAGCTACCATACATTCTGTTTGACTGAGAAGAATGAAACAGCTAATCAGCATCTGATAGCCAGTTTATCAAAGGTGTCATTTTGTTTAATTGTGGCCTATCCAGTCTATGATACTGTGTCATACCCAAATCATAGAATCATAGTGTTACTTCAGTTGGAAAAGACATTCAGGATCATGAAGTCCAACCATTGACCTAAGTCTACCAATCCCACCACTAAATCACAGCACTAAACTCCATAGCTACACAACTTATCAATACATCCAGGTATGGAAATTCAACCCACTTGCCTGATCATCCTTTTCCAAATGCTTAATGACCTGTTCAGTAAAAAGTCCAGGATGCTATCGGTCTTGTCCACCTGAGCACACTGCTGGCTCATATTTAGCCTATTTTCAATCAGTAGTCCCAAGTGTCTTTGTAGTAATTTTTGGTGTTGTGAAGTCCTTCACTTTAACAAATCTAATATTTAGAAAGTTGACTCAATAAATGGTTAGTTAAGGAAAATTTACAGTGTGTTATACAAAAGACTAAAGTGAGAAAGTAATTTGTAAGTGGCGAATAGATGTGGGGAAGAAACCAAGGAGAGAAAAAAAAAACAAAACAGAAAAAAACCCACTTGTCCTAATGACCTAATATTATAACAAAGCAACAGCTTTGGTTTTTATGGGGAAGTTCACATAATAAGGTGACTTTAAGAATCCTGTATGCTGTGGCCAGTAAAGGAAGGAAGAAATCCTGTTTTGAGGGTTTGTTGCTAATTTCAAATAGTTCAAACATCTGATGACATCTAATAATGGATGTCACCTACCTGTTGCTTTCAGCTCATTAGCTCTTTTGCTAATTAGGCAGAATTTGTCCTGAACCTGGACAGTGTGGCCAACCAGTGACAATTTCAGAGTCCATCTACAGTGGATTTCATTATTTCTTATATATTAATACTGTGGTGTTAGAATTGCAGCTGTTGCTTGACAGGTTGGTATAATTTTGTTCCTTGCTTTGTTTTTCTCTGCATCTGTTTTAATTGCTGATGCAAAACTTAAAGTTTTCTTTCAAAACTCTTGTTTGCTGACTCTGTTATATCCTTCTTAGTCTAGACTTCCCTAAACTATTGCAGAGGGTGCAGGTAGGTGTGGAATGTTGTTAGGATGTAGTTTCAGGTGTACAGCCTGGTAGGTAGAAGACTTCTGATACTAACAGAAAACCTCATCTCAGTGGTGTGAAAATGTAACAGTTATTGAAAAGGACCAAATTACTTTTTTTTCTTCAGGCCATATTAAGGGTTATGCATGCAGGAGAGGAAGACAGGAAAGAAATTGTTAGACCAAACAGCTGCTTAAATTGAAACTACTCCTGAAATAAATGTATGTGAGATACTGATTTTAAAAGACTTGGAATTGATTCCCTCTTCTGCCACAGACTCTTTTTGGTAAGTTATTTAAGTGCAGGCTGATGGTTTTTGTAGTATGTAGTTGCCATTCATTTTTATGGATATTAGATGATTAAGTTCTAGTATGAGTCTGGACTTAGACCCTTGCATCTTTATTAAGCATATTTAAGCACTTTCAAAGTAAAGGGAAATGAAATAAGAATTACGAATGTCTTGAATGTCAGTAATGCAGGAGCACTGACAAATAAAAGACATACATTTTTCACTTAGCTACCGATGTTTTCACATATACTTCAGTGGGAGAATTGCTAATGTGTCCTTTACTGGGGGGTAAGGAGTGCAATTCATCTTCTCTGATGCAATATGGCAAGCCAGGATTTGATCCTTTTGGCAAGGGAAATTTCAATGAGTAAAACCTGATTTGCCTTTTCCTTTGGAATGAAATGCTTCCTAATAAACAATGCTGGCAGATCCTTTTCCAAGTTCCTTTACAAAAAAAAAGAGTAAATGAGCCAGCAAGCAAGGTTTTTGAAAGACGATTTTTCATTAGAGTGTTGGAGGTCAATGAAATACGTAAAATTTCCTGTAGCATGTTCAAGCTTAGCACTCCCTTTCCCTGGAATAGCATCAGAGATGAATAATTTTTCCCATGCAAAGTTATTGTTTGAGACTTGCTTCTCACCTTAGAAAAAAAGTAACACCTCTTCCCTCTTCTCCCCTTAAAATCAGAATTTCCGTGTCTGGCTTTGACCCCACACAGCTTCTGAAATAATAAGTGGAAGTCACAGTTCTTCAGTGCTGCTTTCGTCATAACAAAAAGGTCCGCAGAAGCCTGGGAAAATAAAACTAATTAAGGAGCAATGTGTCGTAACGTTCAAAAGAAGGATTTCACTTATGTATGTTTTGCAATTAGGTATCCAAAATTCTGTTTGTTGATCGAATTAGATGAGTGAGTGATCAAAGCATTCATCTTCTGTAGGCCAACTTCAGATAATGTTAAGTATGGGAAAAATGGGGAGAATGTGAACTGAATCAGAAGAGACAGGTAAATTGTAAATATGAAACGGCGACTGAGAGGATGGCAGGATGTCTTTTGACTGTGTGGGAGATCTTTATAAAACACACATTGAAAAATATTTCCAAATAGTAAAATTTCCCCAGCATATATCAGTAGTTGATATAAGATCACACCTGGTTTGCATTTACCCTGGGACTTTGAAACTGTTTTTATTGAGAAATTATTGTTTTCCTCTTTGTTGCTTAGAATATGTGCTCTCACAGTACATATGTAGCATCAGGGGTTTTTTAAGCTTTGGCTATAATTAGAATCAGGCATATTTTACAGGAAAATATTGGTGGACTGTACAGAACATGCAGTTAGATGTAAGGAACTAAGAGCATGCAAAAAGTGTCTCTTTACAATCTACTTAACAACTCTTTCATTATATTATTTGGGGCTTGGAAAATGTCGAATTTACTATAGTCTTAACATTATAAATCCTGAATTTGGCTAAGGTCTTCACTTTCTTTAGGACTGTGCGCAAACATTGTAGAAAGAAATTGGCCCTGGAACCGAGGACAGATATTTTTTCATATATGACATGAAGTTTTTAAGAGATTACCAAGTGTTTTCAGTAGGCTCAGAGGTGAAGTTCAAAGAAAATGTATTCACACCATCCTTCCAGTTTCTGAACAGGTATGAAACAGGTTCAGTGAAGAATTCTGCCAAAGTCATTCTTACACTGCTTCTATTCCCTCCTTTGCCTACAAGTATTCTAGAATAAAACAGAAGGAAGGGGAATAGTGACATAATTACTGGGTTTTTTCCTTTGCTCTAGACCCTACACTATGTGTTTAATCTATGCAAGAGCCAGGTCTGTAAGAAATAATGAAGGAAAGGATTCTCGCAGCAATAGGAAGAATACAGTATGTACCTTTCACAGAGAATGTGCCTGTTCTCTAGTTCAAATCACAAATAATTTCACTGTCAAAATGTGATGGTTATATCTTGAAAATTGTGGCTTTAGACAACTGAATACTGTGTTGTTGGCATTCCCTCCAGCATATTTGTGACAGCTCTATGATTTGAAGACAAACAGCATTTTTACAGCAACTCCTATAAGTTTCATATGGTCTAATCTATTTTCCATCTTTGGAATGTTCGCAAATGGAAATAGGTGGAGTCCCCTTTGTCTGCAATGCACAAAACACCCTGCTATGTTTATGGTTTTTAACATTTGACTCTTTTGTCATGCAAAATGTTCTTTATTGTTCAGTTTGCCTTTACAGCAGATAATTCCTTTCCATTACAGAGATGAACATAAAGAATGTAATCAAAAGCATGAAGCAAAATCCTTACAATAAATTGACTTTGCTGAGGGACAAAAGTTATATATATTTATTCTATATAATATGCCTAACTACTTCCTATAAAAATCAAAGGTTTATGGTCAGATGTCAAAAGTACAGTTTATTCATGTTACTGGAAATGTTATTTTCTGTGCCTTTTAGCTTCACTTGCCCTGTGTTGAAAAGGCTGATACTGATACTTTGTGTGATTCAGAAGGGTGTGAGGAACAATAACAACCAACAATTCTTGGGATGGGAAAACTCCTCTCTTCCCTGGTGAGCAAGGAAGTCTATCCACACCCAGTATTTTCCAGAGGCTATTCACCACCACAGGAGAGTAAAAGAGGGGGAACAGAATTCACTATAGTGTAGGGATAAGATAAAGGGTGATAAAACATATGAAGTAATGTTTCTAAAGGTACGTTTCTAACTTGCTAGGAACTGTTTCGAAATATATATTCACTGGTGATGCTTTGTCAAGTTGCAGTATTTTGTGTGTAAGGATTCAAAATATTTCTGTATCTTCACTATAAAATACTGATGAAATGTATATTTTTATGCAATGACTGAAAATATTGGAGCAGAAAAAAACGTGAAGGAAGAAGGGTAAATTAGCAAGGCTATATTTCTGAAAATTGCCGCAATTTCTCTGTTGTACTGATATGCTTATAATCTCATACTCTTATCTAAAACCATATAAAAAAAAACAGATTTGCAGACTCCAAACATATCAATAGTCATGAGATGTGATATCGCCCATGACACTGACTAGTTATTACTTCAGGATTCCAAGCAACCCCACTAACATTTTAACAATGTGCTCTAAGAATGTTTACTCATAGACTACTTAAACTAGTTTTGAACTAGTTAGCTCAGGTACTTTGAAAGTGGTAGCAGAATAAGATTTCCTAAATGAAAATGTCAACTGAGTGACTGGAAGTTCTTGGCTTTTTCAAGATTTTACTCCTTCCTTTCATTGAGTAGGCAGTCAGGCTGGGTATCAAGCACATGTTATCTTGACAGATGAAGTCAAGGTCTTCCTAGAAAATACACCAGGCTATTTTGTCTGCTAGATATGAATCCAATACAGAAGCTTCAATGGGAGGCAGGCTAACAAAAATTTTTTTGGACTATGTAGCAAATAATATATTCAAGGTCTGGAAAAAGCATACATTTTCCCCAGAACTAACCAGTTTACTCAAGCAAGCCCTGATTCTATTCAGTAAACTGTGTATAAAAGTGACAGCTTTGACCTGAAGTCCACTCTTGAGGCAATAGCAGCATTAGCAGTATAAATGCATCAAGAGACAGCAAGCAGGAATTGTGGGATTGCTAATTGTGGACATCTGTTTTGAATGTCTGCCACCGACTGGTGATCACACATGGAGTACATGGAAGAGCAAATGTTTTTCTGTAGACAGGAGCCTTGTGAAATCTCTCTGGATAATCTCTCATAATTTACTAACAGCTCAAATTTGGTCTTGTTTCAGCTGGCAAAGTGAAAGCAAAATATATTTTTAACCTTCTGTTTTCAGAAATCAGTTCAGAGGGGTAAACATATGAATCTGACTGAATGTGACATGACAGAAGTATCATGTTTCATTAATTCTTCCACAGAGATAGTGGTTTGTCTTAAAATCAAAATAAACCACTTAAAGTTCTCATTCCAACTCTGTCCAAAACAAACAAGCAAATAAACAACTTAGCTAGTGTTTACTAACATGGGAAGTGTATGCTAATTATCATTCTTGATTCCCGTGAAAGCTATGGGAAGTCACACTCATAATCCCATTTACTTACCTATGACTCACCTCATAGGGTGTCCAGAATGAGATTTAGGGGTCAGGTTACACATTACTTCATTTCCATGAAGTACTAAAAATTCTCTTCTCATAACACTATTTTAACAAAACAAGTACATTCAGGTGGTTGAGCATCCAGGGAATACTTCCCCAGACAAATCTCGTGGTTCTGAGCAAGACAGAAGCAATACATTTTAGACAACAGCTGATTCAAACATATTCTCCTAAACATTCACCCATTCACCTGAGCAGTCAAAGAAATATAAATCTCAAGCAATGTTAACAATTGACAAACCATAATGAATTATGTATTCTTCCAAACATTAGAATATTTACCCAAATGTTAAGTGTTAAATAGAGCAATGAAAAAGCTCACAGGGTTGCTCACCAAGCCACATTCTATCATTCATCAACAGTCCTGGCTGACTGGGGAGGTACCAGCAGATTGAAAGGGGAAAGATTAAAGGGCATGGAAAATGGCCAGCCTGGTTGAATAAGGAGCTCTTGATGGGGCAGGCAACTTGGGAGCAGTACAGTGATCTTGTCAGGTTATACAGAGAGAAAATTAAAAAGGCAAAATCCCAGATGGAACTCACCTTGGCAACTGACATAAAGAACAACACAGTATCTAGAGGTCCATCAGCAATAAAGAGTACGAGGGAGCATCTCTATCCTGTACTGGATGGTGGGGGGAGGGTGGGAAGGAGTGGAACGGGACCTTGCAACCAATAACAAGGAAAAGACTGAGGTACTCAATGCTGTCTCATCCTGAGCTTGAAGATAAGGATGGTGAACAGGACAAATCCTTCGTAATCCAGGAAGAAGTAGTTAATGATCTGCTTCTGCACGTACACACTCATCAGTCTATGGGGCTGGATCACATTCACACAAGAGTACTCAGGGAACTGGCAGGAGAGCTCACCAAGCATCTCTCCATCATTTTTAAACAATCCTGGTCAACAGGGGAAGTACCAGATGACTAGAAGATGGCTGATGTGACACCTATCTACAAGAAGGGCCACAAGGAGGATCCAGGGAACTACAGGACTGTCAGCCTGACTTTGGTACCAGGAAAGATCATGAAGAGGATCATTTCAAGTGAGCTCTCATGGCAAGTGCAGGGCAGCCAAAGGATCAGGGGCAGCCAGCATGGGTTCAGGAAAGGCAACTCTACAGGCTTGTGGATGAGTGGCTCAAAAGCTGCCCAGCAGAAAAGGACCTGAGGGTGCTGGTAGACAGCCAGCTTCATATGAGTTCATGTGCCCAAGAAGGCCAACAGGATCCTGGGCTGCATCAGGAATAGTATGGTCAGCAGGAGAAGGGAAGTTCTCGTGCCTTTGTACTCAGCCCTTGTGAGGCCTCATCTTGAGTACTGTAGTCAGTTCTGTGCTCCTCATCTTACAGTTTGAAAGTTTGCCAAATTTTCGGGTGCTGATTTTGGTGCTTTTATGCCAAAAGAGCATTATATTTTGAAGTTAGAGGTAGCTGTCCCATCAGACCCCTGGCTCAGTATCTTGATCCTAAAGGTGATTGGTGGACAGAGTCTGTAAAAGGGAGTGGACTTTTCAGTTTCTTCCTTTCTTCTCCTTTTTCCTGTAAGACAGACTGCTGTGCTGGGCTGAACACAGCCTTCTCCCCCTCGGGGTGGGGGAGCAGGCAAGGGCCAGCTGCCATGGCCCTGCCACACCATTCCTTCTTCTCTGAAGATCAAGAGACAGTGGTGAGCTCTTAACATATCCCTCCCTCGGAGACATAACCACTTGGGAGAGGAAAAAAAAGAGGAAGAGGAAAGAGAGGAAAAGGCCCTTGAGCAGGCCTGTTTACCACAACAGCATTGCTCCACATGACCAGCACCATGTTGCCTTTGTCCCCACCTGGGCCTGACAGCAGATGCTGTATGCTCTGCCACTGAGAGACTGAGAGAAGCTTTTG